>JASANF010010157.1:0-44053 GCA_030248245.1 Trissonchulus sp. WLG1_4 | reverse complement strand
AGACACAAGCAGAAGTTTTATGCAAAGGGTGTTCTCTCTAGCGCAAATGGCAAGACTAAATAGGTTAACTTCATCAAAAATCTATTAACCTATTTAAAATGCTGCGCAGAGAAACTCTCGGTGAATGGCTTGAGTTTTCTCATAATATCAAGAGCATGTATTGTGCACTTTATGATATCCAGACTCTAAATATGAACTGTTGTTGTAATGAAAAATAAAATTGGCACAATGCCAAATCAATAATCATGCAATGTTGATAAATCAAATTAATTTTCCTTCAAAGCGATATAATTTTTTTAAGATTAGATATCCAACTACAGCCTCGTACCACGTTGGCTAAACGCCTCCACACTGTTGCTAGCATAATTTTAATTGACTTTGATTTAGATTAATCCCATCTACAAAATTTCCCATGATATTATTGTGCAATACATTTTAAAAAAATTAGTGGCCTACATTTCAGATTGCTATGCTGGTTTTCTCGTATCTACTCATCATGGTGCAACTAATCGATCCCGTCAACGTCAATTCCATGAATGTCACAACTTCATTAAAACGAACATCCCACCCACAATGATTCATAGACATATAGTATTGCAGTGGACATGTCTCATACACAGTTTTGAGCCGTGATATTTTATTAATTTAACAAATCAGACTCAGAAAATCAGATACAATTCTGTTGCTCGTTTGCTGTTATAATTATATACTGCGTCATTATTTGTGTCTGCAAAATCTTTACCACTTGTCATTTAGAAATACCAATAGTTAGTTAATCGACTTGAGACCCAACACACAAAAAACCTGTTCGAACACAACGTAAAAACACAATGCCGTTTAGGTGTAATGTATTAGGTTGTAATGCTGTAACCAAGCATAAATCTCAACACATTTCGAGACCATTAGAAATCATATTTTCTTCATTTGGATAAGGTTTAAAGTTGTAGGTATGAAAATGTTTTAATAAATTGTGCTAGATGTTGTAGGTAGATGATATAAGATTATGATAAGATTATTTACAAATTTGTTATTTTATTCTAAATTTTAATGCTTTGTCTACACAGCGAACAGTAGCAATTTTTACAAGTAGGATGCTTGTTTTGAACTAATCATAGATAACGCTGTTATAAATTAAATATTTTGGAAAGTAATTATGGCCTTGGCATAATCTTGGCTGCTTTTTATAAAACCACCGTTATAAATTTTAAGCGTTTCAGCGTCTAATAAAATGTGGTCTTTTAACACCATTTGTTAGTAAATTGTTTAGTAGTGCACAAATGCTTAATGAGATTTTTATTCTATTAGAATTTCTGTTTTTATGTTTGTGTGTGCAAATGAGATCTGGATTGCTTCATTTAATTAGTGAATTGTATTCATATCCATTAAGAACCTATAATTTACCATAAAAATAAAAAGGTAATGACAAAGGTAATAATAAATCATGCTTTTTTAATATTATAATTATTTTTTAATATTTACTTGTATTTACATTATAATTATATACTTTATTTATACTAGCGTACTCTCATGTATTTATATGCACGCTTTGCAATGAAAATATATAGGCCATTCTACACGAGGATGAGGGTGCGTGAGCGGGCGCATTGCACGGCGCCTACCATGGAGCAAAATGCGCCTCTGTGTGAAGTGGCCATCATAAAAAGGGTTACGGAAGTGCCGTGTAAAGGTTTACCCAAACGAGCGCAGTTTATGAATGTGAGCTAGGGCTAGGACGTATAGTTGTGAATTATTTATGGTTCCATAACCGTTACTATTTTTTTTGAAAACTATGTCTCAAGAAAAGATGCCAGTGTGATTCTGTGTTCTCTAAATGTGTTGACTGGAAATATGTTTGCCTGCAATTTAAACACCATACATGGAAAAACGTGTCAGCACGCTTTTACTACCGCGTTTTTTAATCAAATATGAAAACTACAAACCCTTAGCTTGATGCATTAAAAACGGTTGCTGAGCAAGAATTGGCCTTAATGGAAGTTTTGTAGAAGTTTAGGTGGCTGTTTTATTTGATTGACCTTTCTGTGGTAAATACAAGGTACCGTGAAGTCACTTTTCTTAACGTTTGAAGTCATGTGAATCAACCAGATTTCCCTAGCACATAAGAGATTCGATACCTACAAAAAACCTTGTAAGTTGTATGTTTTTTGCAACTCACAAGATTTTGTTTTATGTAACAGATTATATTATTGTTGCATTGATGACAACTTGGTTGACCAATTATTTCATGGTAGTTTTTGCATGCTAATGAATGTAGACGCGAAGTTAGTGACAATATTTCGTGTCAGTGTGGAAGTGCATATCTTAAAGCTTTGTGGCTTGCAGGAATGACAAACTTATACCGTAAAACTCTTGATTTAGACAGTCAAAAACGTACTGAAGACTTGTCTAATTACTTTCATCTTCTTAATCTAAATCAGTATAAACTGTACATGTACAGCAGAAAAAATTTGTAAGAGCTCAGGAAACCATTGACCTGATGAAGAAATTGCAGTAACGCCACACAATTCTTTATTTTTTGAAATTGAACTGTTTTGAAGCTAGGTAAATAACCGATCTGATGGTGGGTAGCAGATCGTCCTGTGGTGAGAAAAGTCAAATCAGGTGGGGCGAGGGAAGCAATTTTGCAATATTCCATAATTCACATGGAATAAACTGTTATATTCGGCACGCTTATCGCTTTCTGTTCAATATTTAATCACTGCTAAACAATAAATAACCTCACAATAAACATTGATACATGCATTAGCTTAGATTAGTTGTCCTATTCCAAATTCATTGAGAACAAACAGCATGATACTTGGGTGACTGGTGAACCCAGTAGCTAATTAATATCCTCCTAGAACTTTTATGAAACACAAAAACCTTTTGGTTTAATTGAAATTAACATTAATGCTTGTAAATTACTAACAGTTCATAAATAGACCATATTTTGTTGGCGTGGTTGCACAGGGAAATTTAGCTCGGTTCTGCTGACGTGGACTGTGTAAGCAAAATCAGTGAGCGTAACCCCTGTTCTTAAGAACTGCTCATGACCGATTAATTTTAAATTGTTTTGGAATTTCAGTAGCAGTCGCCAAGAAACTGTCTTTTGTCAAACTGTAGTTGGTATTCTTTCAAAGCAGTTCTTCTTTTCTCTTTAGGTACTGTAAGCCTGTCTAAAAAGACAATGCAGTATTTTTATTTGTTACTAATTGCTGTGCTTTCTTTCGTTTCATTACAGGGCGTGGTTTTCGCATTTGGGACAGGTTAGTCTTTTTCGTTACTTTTAAGTACAACTAACCTTTTAAAGTACGATACGATAAGATAAGATTTAAAGATACGTCATTCCATGCTTAATCGTATTGAATATATGTATGTATCCGTTTGCTGTATCCGCCGTGTCATGGTTTGCTCACCACTGTACACAATTTTTTTCGTAATTGATAAGCTTTAAATTGGTAAATTAAAAACTATTAATTAAAAGTTAACATGAATTTCTAAATAAGAGCAAACATGAGTAAACCGTTTTCGTATTCGTTTTCGTAGATATGAAAAGGGTACCTTCATCTGCACCATTGTAATTTTACGATTACGAATTGCAAATTCCGATATTAAAGATGTCAAGATATTAGAGTGTGGAGTACATATTTGTTCGTAACTAGTAGCATAGGATGTTCCTTTATGAAATGCATGCGTGTAGCTCAAATGGTAGAGTGATTGAGTGCAGATTACCATGGGTAATTCCGATGCTGACGTTGTCTAGTAAAATTCTATCCTGTCTTTCTTGACAATATATAGGAATCCACTTAGGATTATTATGACTGTAAAATTGTACAGCAGTACGATTGTAAGCTAACAGGTATCTGGGATGTTGTATAACCAGCTAAAGATTTCAGTGTCTACAGAACCATGAATCCAGAAGTAAAAGTTTAGGTTCAAGTTACGACAAAGTGACTGTAAATAAGCTTTAAATTAAGCACACTGTTAATTTGCAACAAAAGAGTTTGTTAATTTGCGATAAATAAATTGGTTTGCGGTAAAGCATGAACTTTGAGCTTGGCTGTTTTGTAAATGTCTATGTTTATTCTGACTTCATGTTTTAGTCAGCTTCACTGGACCTCTGTTGTCTTCGAGTTTTGCCAGTTCACAAGAAAAAGAAATGCTGCAATGTCAGAAAATTCTGCAGGTAAAAATGTGCTGCTTGAACACACGCTTGAATAAAGCAAACCGGTGTCTTACCCTCGATATGTTTGATTTTGAAACATTATATCGCCTTGCAAATTGTAGCTTGAAATTGGTTAATAAAATACGAAACGTTGAACGGAGGTAAAGAACACAGTTTGAGCAGATTTTTAAATCAGGGTTTGGATACCTTTGATTGGGCTGCTACAGCACTTATTACTGATCAATGCGTGACGTGACGTGGTTTTACAGGGTTTTTACAGATATTTTAACGACACCAGTAATCAGTAAATTATGAAAACGTTTCGTGAATCATTCGAATCTGCTTTTTTGCGTAGTTATGCATGAAGAGTAATTTAGTGAAAGCATTTTTTAGCAGTACGAACATTTAAAATGACTAAATACAGTCGTTCTGCTGATTTGTGAAAATTATGAAAAGTTGTTGCTGTGCTAATTTGCTGTATTTTACGCAACGACTTTGGAATTGACGCAAAATTAGCAAACAATTTCAAGCAGACTGAAATAGTAAGCTGTCAGTCAATCGAGGACCAGATGTTGTAAATGAGAATTAGGGCCTATGAGACTCGGGGGCTGTGATGTAGTGGTAGCATTCTAGTCTTCGGAGCAAGCGGCCCGGGTTCGATGCCCGGCCCCTCCATTTCTTTCTTTTTTCTGAATTGGGGCCCCCTTCTTGTTTTCAACACAGGTAGTGTTTGCTATGGGCAGCTCTTCGAGGCCACGACATTGCCGAAACAGAATAATTTTAATAAATAAATAATCTAATAAATCCCTTCTAAAAGTTCCACTAGCAGTATAGATAGAAAATGTCATACCGGTCCGATCGTGGTACCGTATCTGAGGATTAGCAGGTGTGTCCAAAAAACCTGAATCAATTCTAGTAACTGTTCTCTGCCCATACTGTACTAACAGTTTTTTTTTTTTTTTTTTTTTTTTTTTTGAAACGGCCCAAGCTGTCTTGGCTCTATTCCGAACCTATTGCAGCTCAAATTCTTAGCGCCACACACGCTATTCGTGCGCCCTACGCCAGGCCGAAGTTTGAGCGAGCATGTCCAGCAAGCTGGACAAGAGCAAGCTCGCGAGCCCCTATTGTAGTTGCTTCCATCTTGGATGATTCCAAAAAGTTGCACGTAGTTGTTGAATCTTGCAAGTTTCTGTACAGCAACTTTGCCAATGACTGTGCATAGTCGTTGAAGTGGTACCGTAGTTGTCGTTCACCACAAGTACACTTGCTTGGCTTTCAGCAGTTGTAGCAGCAGCGCCGTCAGAGCTGTCGTAGTAGCTGCAGTTGAAGTAGCTCAGTCGTAACAGCAGCAGTTGTAGTAGCAGCGTCGTCAGAGCCGTCGTAGTAACTGCAGTTGTAGTAGGTCAGTCGTAATAGCAGCAGTTGTAGTAGCAGCGTCGTCAGAGCCGTCGTAGTAACTGCAGTTGTAGTAGGCCAATTGTAGTAGCAGCATCCTCAAAGCAGTGGTATTAACTGCAGTTGTAATAGGACAGTCGTAATAGCAGCAGTTGTAGTAGCAGCGTCGTCAGAGCCGTCGTAGCAACTGCAGTTGTAGTAGGCCAGTCGTAATAGCAGCAGTTGTAGTAGCAGCGTCGTCAGAGCCGTCGTAGTAACTGCAGTTGTAGTAGGCCAGTCGTAATAACAGCAGTTGTAATAGCAGGTTGTCAGAGCCGTCGTAGTAACTGCAGTTGTAGTAGGTCAGTCGTAATAGCAGCAGTTGTAGTAGCAGCGTCGTCAGAGCCGTCGTAGTAACTGCAGTTGTAGTAGGCCAATTGTAGTAGCAGCATCCTCAAAGCAGTGGTATTAACTGCAGTTGTAATAGGACAGTCGTAATAGCAGCAGTTGTAGTAGCAGCGTCGTCAGAGCCGTCGTAGCAACTGCAGTTGTAGTAGGCCAGTCGTAATAGCAGCAGTTGTAGTAGCAGCGTCCTCCGAGCAGTGGTAGTAACTGCAGTTGTAGGTAGGAGGCCAGTCGTCAGAGCAGTCGTAGTAACTGCAGTTGTAGTAGGCCAATGCCAGTCGTAATAGCGGCAGTTGTAGTAGCTGCGTCGTCAGAGCAGTCGTAGTAGCTGCAGTAGTAGTAGCCAGTCGAAGTAGAAGCTGTCGTAGTAGCACTGTAGCAGCAGTTGCAGTTGAGCAGTCGTAGTGACTTCTGTCGTAGTAAAGCAGTCGTAGTACCAGCTGGGGTGAGAGGTAGTAGCAGCAGTCGTGGGAACTTCAGTCGTAGTAGAAGCAGTCGTACCCGTAGTAGTAGCTATCGTTAGAGCAGTTGTAGCAGCAGCAGACAGCAGTCGCAGTTCCAGCAGTTAGCAAATCCCACGAACTTCCATCGGATATCATTTTTGAACTACCCACCCTTAAACTTTCACAACAACCAAATACATGATTTTCACATTGTTGCAGCTTGCATTGCAACCACACTTGATTCAAATCATATCGCCTTTACCAAGCGGAACCCATCCACAGCAGCCATCACTTTAACACTGCTGTAATCAAGATCCACCCAGCATACAGTTCACAATTGACATCTCAACTAGTCGTCAACTCATCAGTCTAGAGTCAAGCTATCTGCTAACATTGCTAAAGTTCACGTCAAACCGAATACCTACACTACAGTTTAGAATGAACTAGTTTTGCAGTTTCTCATTCAATTACTGCCAACTGAATCACTCAATCAGTAATCTATCAAATCCAAATCAACAATCCTAATCAAATGACCTTTTTTCTGTACACTCCCACGTAATATCCACATTTCATTACGAAATCTCCAAACCAGTCTTGCTTCTCTACAATTTAACAGAACTAAATTTTTGAACTAATTTTTTTTATAAACTAAATTTCCATAAAAGAATAAAATCTTCATTAGAACAATTTGAAAAAAAATAAACTTAGCCACTAATCCGTAGTTGTCTTGTCACACCATCATCCTAGGTTCAACTCTCTAGGTTCTGTACTAACAGTAATCACTAGTGCAGTTTACAACAAAAATCGATCAAGTTTTGACTCAGCCATGTCTCAATTAGTTATTGACAAGGGTTACACGGCTAATTTCACTCAAATTCACATTCACTTTTTATTTTTGGAATTAATGTTTGGCTAGTCAAGTTCATTGCCGGGCTTTTCTTGGGTTTTCATTCTCCGCGTGAGCGAGCCCAAACGACACTAAATTATCAATGCCTAATTCTGAAGTCATTTTTTTGTTTCAGAACGAATATGTGCCTGGCGATCCAAAGCTATCACTAACCGCAGAGGAGCTGGCCGAAATGCGAGCTTTGTGCAGAGCATATTTTACGAAACAAAAGAAACGAATGTTTGACAAACGCATGTTCAAACGAATGTTTGAAAAAAGGATGTTTGACAAACGAATGTTTGAGAAAAAAATGTTTGACAAGCGTATGTTTGACTAACTGAAATATACCTGCTGTAATATTTATGACTATAGTGTATCATGCAAAATTTCTGTTTATGATGACAAGTAGACTTTTTTGTTTGTAAGACTGTCAACTGTTAAATATACTGGTGGTCTCAGCCCTTGTTCTAGCATGCGCCAATTGCACCAGCAAACAATAGGGTTTCGAAGGCTAATTCTAATTAATTTAATCAAGCTATATTCGGTCAATAACATTTCAACAACAGTATTGTAGAGTGCAGACTACCTACTTTTCCGTTTTTTCTAGTTCTAGTATTTGTAAAACCGCATACCAGATACCGGTGTCAAAACTATTTGTATTTAATAGTGACGCATGCAATGTAAAAAAGCACACCAGCACAAAACTAGTTTTAATATAAGTACATAAATTATGATATATTAACATACAATATTGAGAAAACAAAAATATAAGCTATAAAATTCAGATCATTAAGCAGTAAGCACATTAAGTACATTGTAAGCAAATTACCTTAACTTAGTGATAAATATCAAGCTTTACTGATTTGAAATATTCAAGTTTATTCGTTATTTTTTGGCGTCTTTTTTATGTTTAAACAAGCCTGAAACATGTACAGTACAGTTTATAGAAAAACGTCTCCGTCTTGATGGCTGATTTTGTTGGAGTGGATAATTACAGAAGTTGAGTTCGGCTTGGAGGTGATATGCAAGCTTTGATAGTCAATAGAGATTGTTTTACTTTTTTGCAATATATAGTTTTTTGGCATTCCTTGAGTGATCACGCTCAGCATATCTTTGATAGTGGCTGACAATGTTTCTCTGTACAGTGAGCTAAGCGAGGCATACAGAATAAATGCGACTAGAGTACTGATTATCATTAAAAGTTCATTAAATTCATTCAAATTCAGCAATACGTTCATCCATCGTTGTCCTGCGATGGCCGCCATTAGACACAAAATACCACTGGGTAGTTCTGTGATGAGAAAAACGGCCAAGAGCGTTACCAATACAAGAGTAGCTCGAAAAGTACCCGCCGATCGACAATCGTCGTGCTTTCTGATTCGACGATTTCTGGTTAACCGCTTTCGACGCTCCCAGTTTATGAATAGAGTGTAAATTAGGAGAATCATGTAGGCTGTCAGCAGCAGACAAGGAACCAGTTGGAATAAAATGCCTTGAAGCCAAAAGGAGAATTTCAACGGCATATTGTTGAATTTGATAGAGAAAACGCTGGGACCAACGTATGGAACCGGCTTGGTATAGTTGAATACTCGGGTACAGGTGTCTGACATAGGATACCTGAAATTTAAAGAATGAAATAATTTTGATAAGTGGACACGATTTATATTTTTATCAGAAATGGGGAATGTCAATTGCTCAATTTTTTACTAGACTAAAACAGCAGTAGAATGACGCATGGTGGAATTAAATCATTCTGCAGACAAGCCCTCTACCATTTGATTTCCTGGGACAAGCTGAGCTGTCACTAATCGCCTTAAGTACATGGCTAACGGCCCTTTCATACTTAACAGTTCAGATTGTATTTTTTATTCATCTACTGATTTAGTTCTGTTTCTTTTATTAGACAGGGTAGCTAACCAGTATTTTTCAGGATCTGACTCAAGAGTCTCTTTCCTGTCTACTGCGTCAATTTTAAGTTGGCATTTACAAAAAACTGAACAATAGAGTTAGCTTGATATGCTAGACAAAAGTAAATTGTCTGTCTACTTTTCATGCATAGCAGATCGTGACAAGCATGATTCAGTGGCTTTTTATAATTTGATTTGAAACGACGTATAAAAGCATTCATTGGCAGTTAAAAATCTGTCACTCAAAGACGGATTAGAGTATTCAATTTAAGGATAAAAAATCAAACGAAAAAAGTTGACCGACTGCCTACGCAAACATCAACGAAGTACTATTACATCCCACACACAAAAAATGTATGATTGCAAAATCTACTTCGATAGTAATTTCTGTTGTGTAGTGTAGAATTCGGTAATTTGCTACATTTTGTTTCATACAGTAAGTGGTGATACAAAGAGCAATGTACATATTATGTACAAAGTACACTAAATATTAAGGGTGAAATGCATCAAGACAGTCTTAGCTCAGTTTTGCTAAACGTAGTCTGAGAGCAACATTCTAACCTATCATGTATATAACATGTACAACTTTGTGTGCTTTGTAATTCGTTGGCAATTAATTCTCTGTGTAACCGCTAGAATTGATAATGCTAGTCTTATCGTGGCGGCCAACTTCAAAGATATGCAAATTTTGCTGCGCAACAGGCTTTGCCATAGTATGCGGAAATTGTTCCATTAAATTAACAGCAGGCTGCAATATTTAATGATTACATTTTGCACCAAACTTCCACTTGTTGTTACTATACTTTAATTCGTGGAAATATGTACAACACATTGGACTGGGTGTAGCGTTAGACTGACTTTATGCATTGCAACATAACAGATATTAATATTATTGGCTTTATTAAGCTTTATTGGCAGTATTATTGGCTTTATTAAGTTTAGAAAAATTAAGACATCTAGCTTTAGTGGCGAGATGTGCAATAACCTTCAGTAATGTAGACATACCAGACGATAGATTGCGTGATATACGACGGAATGTGGAAAATGGGCACAATGGTAAGACAGAGCACGATGTGAATCTTGGCGCGACGAAATGCTTTCAGCTCAGTGATCTGCAGTTGTAGCAGTTGAACCCGCAAAACAGCCATGGCTAGAGTGAGCCAGGTGCTAATGTGACGCAGGGTGCTGACCAGGTTCAGGTGGAACAGCGCAAAGACGGTCCACGCAAGGGTTTGGAAAAAACACTGGTTTAAATGGATGACCCAATAATTCAATGCTAAAATAAGATAAAACATAACATTGAAACAAAAACAGTGATTTTTTAATATTAATTAGTATGCATAGCTAACAGTTGATATACTTACTGTAACTGTAATATAACGTATAACTCTTTCTTTGTTTTCGTTTCATTCTTCACCTTGTAAAAATTTGCATCAAGTAGACAAATTACCTATATGATAATGACATAAGCCTCATTTACATGCACTACTATGTAAAAAATTCAAAACCTTTAAAGAAACTTGTTTCATAGCTATAATTCCATTCAAAGCTTGTCTTTGCAAGTTATTGATATGTAGAACTTACTATAGATCACGTAAACAAGCATCATAACAGTGTTGACAGCAGATACGCTGGCCAAAAGTAAATTGGTAGGAGACCGAATTTGGCGTTTGGACAAAATTAGGATATTCAAAGTGTTTCCCAAAATACTGAGAATGCAGAGGACGCAGCTTGCGTAGCCATGAATCTGTTGGTAATTGTTTGTGAACAGTTCTAAAGCAGTCCATTGAGGGTGACGGTGGTAGTTCTCATAGTCGAAATAACTCAGGTTATAGTCGTAATCCTGCACAGTTGTATTCATTGGCGTGGGTTCAGGGCACTGATGAGGATACTTTCAATCTGAAATATGAATATAAGTCTATAGGCTTGCATGCGTGGTCTTTCGTTGTATAGCAAACAGCGGACACAAAACGTATTGCAGATGTATCCACATGAAATGAACTGATCAAGAAAACATATGAGAAGAGAACATACATCCCTTTTATTCAAAGAACATGTTAGTGAGAAACTATTACGTGTAGCAACTATTTTTGCTATGGGGACGGACATATGATGGAATGTGAGAAACAGTTGTCAAATATAAGTTCGAAAGGTACTGGACAGTGGACGGTTTTTTTGAAGGAATTTGAAAATGTCAAATTCTGAATGATTTTGTAGTTTTCTAAAGTTTTTAATTTTCTAAAGTTTTTCATAGAATGACAGTCAGAATCAGCTCAGTTAGCTCAGCTCAGTTCTCAGCTCAAAAAAATTAAAGTAAGCGTTAAAAAATGCAAAAATAATGAATGCTGCTGAGAATTGCCCAGACGCAAAACTGTATTTATTAATTTCACACAACTACGATTGAAAATAAAATATAAGTTTTCGTATTTTTTTATTTTTAAATCAACACTGACGCCCACTAAAGATAATTTAAGCTTTATTGTTTTATTCACTACTTTACTTGAATACCTACTATCTACATTACAATACTGACCTCAACTATCAATTTAGAATACCTACACGTGTAAACTAATAACTTGTAAATTATTGTTTATGTCATTGACCTTATAATATGATATACTAGATTCTGGTTGTCAAAACAAAAATTTTTTGTAGTAAGAGCAAAAAATTGTATCCAATTTCTCATGATGTTTGTGCCAATATACAAGTTTCGAAGAGCATGTGCAAAATTTCAATTTTGCACATGTTAATTGAACATGTTCATTCAATTTTCATTATGATAGAATATATATAATAATTAATTCTCGTGTAGGCGACCTCAGATATCCAAGAATATTGAAAGTCATTGAACTAAGTCTACAGAAACGATTATTCAATGAAAAAGCAGTTTTTCAGCGGATTAAAAGGCAGTGTAAAATAAGTTTTTCAGAATGTGCTCTAAGAATGTAAGCACATTTTTCTATTATGAATTGGTATTTCTACTGGTATTTCATTAGTTTAACCCTTTGGCAACAATTTCGCCAAAATAGTGTGCCTGATTCAGTGAAAAATTTATCAGAAAAAATATAATGACTGACTTTAGTCATCTGAAATTAGCTGAAATGAATCAAAATATCATCAAAAATGAGCAAAGAAGAGAACTGGAATGATTCTAATAATCATATAGGTTACAGGTAAATTTATATGAAAACTAAATGAGTGCTCCGTACCTATCCTGATTCTTAAGGGGTGGCCACTACGTGGAATTGGTAATAAAAGTAAATAAAATGGCCCGGTTTCATGAAAAACCTGTTACGATTCCTTAATAGCAATGGTGCGGCTAAAAAATGTATCATGGCTTTCAAGACATTCTCAATTTCCCCTCTTACCGCAAACATGGTGCATAATGTGTGTATAGAAATGATGCGTAAACGCAAGACTAAAACAGCATTTTCTGGTGCATCAGTGTTTAATGAGTCGCAATTGATTGTTTATGAAACCAGGCCTAGGATATCTAATCATACTCATACTGATGATATCATAGGTACGTCAGGGTACACTGCTAAGGAAAATGAACACTATTTTATGTTAGGTTTGATTTGATATGAAAGTTATTACGGTTTTTTGCTTAGAGGCTAGCTAATTTAGATAAATACTTGCAAGAACTAGTTGATTAGTATAAACCGGATGTTGGTCTGAAAAGGGCAACTAAATAATGCGTAAAACATGTAAAAAACAAATTGCTCCTCAAGTCTGTCAAACGTCAGTGAAATCACGAAAGCTGGGATCTAAAATTTCCGCAAAACATGTTCTGATTTGCATATAAAAACCGGTTTTTTACCGTGTTTGTCAGTTTTTTTACTACAATTCTGAGTGCATAATTGCACATTCGAACGTAACAAGCTAATAAGGAAAAAGTTTGTACTGTAGCGTAATTAAATTAATCACACCTGAACCATTCAGTGAACACGACATCAGGATCTAAATTGAAGTTATTTTTACAAATTTAACAGTCTTTTCTAAAAGTATACTTGTGCTTTTTCGGTTAAGGTCAGTGCACTTATTTGATGATATTGACCGAACCGATTTGTCGATTTCTGGGAAAATGGAATTATAACAATGCGATTTTGAATTGGCCTGAATCAAGGAAGGATTTCAGTAAGTACGTACCTTTCGATTGAGGCGAAAACATAGAAGCTCACTTCTTTTATAAGACGAGTTCAATTCAACTCAACTGAACAATGAGAAACAATCATATTGAAGTAACAGATAAATACACCTGATAATTTTTAAAAATTAGGAGAATTGTTAAAGTTTTATTACACTTCTACTAGCTGTATAATTACAGCTTCTGATAAAATTCTTAAGACACGCACTGTGAACAAGTCAATTTCGTGAAAAGAAAATTGGCATCATATTATGGCTGAGTTAATTTCCGTCCTGACTCACAATGGTTTCACCGTCCCCGTCCTTCAAAAGCTGATATTTTTGAAAGTGTTTTAGAAAAAACCAAATAATTTCAGCAAATGTAATTTTTTACTAAATTGGTAATGCTTATGGGGGTTTTTTTTTTTTTATGGGTTTTATTAGTTTTTTTTAAATGGGTTTTGCTCCGCTGAAATTTCAGCAAAACAGAGACCTGCTGTGCCGCAGGTTTCCAATTTTAATTGCGCTAAAACCATGGATTAAGAAAATCTACGAAATTCGTAACGAATCAGGCGATATTCCGTAATGAAATTACGTGCAAATCATATAAAAACGTACGTGAAACCATGGTTTAGTAATACCACCTTCGTGAAATTCACGCTACATGTTTCAATGCTAAAAGTACACATACGTCCTATATGAAACTTTGACTCGAATAGTTTTGGCATTTCTTGTAGAACATGTATACAGAATGTTTATAAAATGTTGCGTTGGCAGCGTTGACGAGGATTAATTAATTTTAATTAATACATAGAATTAATCTTGTTTTGTATCATAAGTGATTGTATAATAAATTGAGTACTATTTGAGAGAGTATTATAAGGACTGGAATCAAAGTGATAAGAGAGCTTGATAAAAATAGGCACTGCAATTAGCTGTATAAAAAGTGTATAAAAACTAAATAGAGGTTTTGCTTTAAATTTTTTTGGCTGATTGGTTTTGGAAATTAAGCATATGAGGTTTAATTGCCATTTCGAACCATTTAACTTAACTGGAATAGGCTGAAAAACAACACTTAAGACGATTAACCGGAAGTTTTTACTATGTGCTTATTTTTCTACAACAGATTCAATTCGGATAATTAGTTCTGCAAAATGTGCGGTGTGTACTCCCAAAAAACAAATTAAATTAATCTCATTATACCTTGTTACAGCATTATCGTAGTTTTTTTTGGTAATAAAAGTTCTATTTTGGGTAGATAAAAGTTCCATTTTTGAGTTTGTAAGAATGTTAGCCGTGATAACATATCATCTTTTGCTTGATTTTTGCCTTACACAGCCTTATTTAAGCTTAGTCACTACACTATGCAAAATCGGAAGGCTAATATAAAAAAATGGCCAGGTTTTTGTGTTGTAGTGTCCTACAAATCTAGTAAGTCAACTGTGCAAATTTCGGTTTTTCCTTTCATTGCTAATTTCAAGGAGTGGTATTACCGTCATTGCAGTTACTGACCAATTTCTGACAGATGAATTCGAGATTGATCGAGATTTGTTTCACTCCGGCTAAGAAATAGGTAACATTGAGCATATCGCATAGATCAAACTCAAACACTGAAAACACTGGCGTAAACACTGAACATATAAGATACCGCTGAATGCAAACTCATAAATGCACATACAAATCATACATTTTACCAACTGTGATAATGTAATTCCAGAATCACCATCAGGCTCCTTTATACTTACACATTATGAATACTAGTTAAGGAAATACAAGTTTATTAACCGGTTACCAGTTAATTAATAAGCTACCCATGAGTTACAGATTAATCAGAATAGCGCTTATATCAAAGATAACTTTCAAGAATTCTGTATACTGAATGATTGTGATTATGTCGTAACAATCTGGATGCGAGAAAATGATTTAGTATGCAAAAGTTTTTTGTAAAAAATGTTTCTTAAAAAACTAGTATTTTTTACATTTTTACATCTTCTTACTTAAATAAAGCTTTATCGTTCTTTTGGGAGTCAAGAGTACTGTCTCAGGAAAAAGCCATTAAACAGATATACTTTTAAACATTGAAGCATGAGCACATAAGTCACTTCGTGTTCGCAGATCCTACTTTTAGTGAATTTGAATAAGTTCCTGTTTTCTTAGTTTGAATTGGAACTGAAATTTAAGCCATTGAAAATAACAAAATAAGGCAGTCACTGCATGATAGCACAAAAGTAGTAGGCGTTATAGGTTGAACCTAATTGTTGCGCGGTAACACTTGGTGCAGCCTAGAAAACTCAATGACCAGACATAGATAATTGAAAACAACACAACTACTTTTATTTTACATTATTGAATTATTATATATTGAGAACTATTTTTTACAGTCGAGTAATCGTCATCAACATTATTTAATTAAAATTACTAAAATTTAATTTTAGTATTCGTCAATACTTTCACTTAAAAAGAAACGAATACCGACAAAGGGAGGAGGGGAGGGGTATTTTCTTACTTGAAGAATGATATATTGTTTTTTGGGCGTCAAGGGTATTGTCTCATGAAAACGACACTAAACCTAATCCATTGCAGTGTGAGAGGCGAAAGGGTAAAAAAATATCGTACGCGATCACGAAACGAAATTGTATTTAGAAGCTGCATAAATACAAATGAGGTCATGGCGATAACATAGACAAACGTAAAGAAATCACAATGAGCACTATAGAATCCTCAAGTAAGTTAAGCCACAGCAATACTAGATGTCATACATAGAACATTTTTTCGATTGCGCCACAGCATACAAAGTCTTTAATTTTGATTATAAACAATTACGTTGAGTTTATATTATATTAGTTGCTGTGTAACGTCACCTTTAGCGCAAGATTGCGTGCGTAACACGCTCGAATGTGTTAGGTACTATGGTCAGCATATTTCGTTTGTTTATCTATTGAACAAGCCCAATCTGCGGCAAAACCTTCAGTAAGTATTAAGCATTGCTTTCAAGTAAGCTGAGCAGCAGGTCAGCTAAAACCTGTTGTGCAGAAAATAAATATCTTATTGCAAAATGTGTATGCAAAATATTGACGTTGTGTTTTTCAGCAAAATGTGTATGCAACAGATTCAAAGCGTTTTTATCTTACAATAGTAGTTCTTACAGTTGTTTATGCAACAAAAACTTAAAGTAGTTTTTATCTTACAACAAAATGATGTACGAACGAGATCCTTTACTGAGTGAGAAGTGCATTGATTAAGGGGGTAATTGCGTTTTTAGGTGTTTTTTTGAAAAGCCATAGCTCAGCGTTCACAAATTCAAATCACAAGCGGTCTTTTGCATTAGATAGAACAATATCTTTTCTAAACGTATGCCATGCATTGAAATTTAACCTGTGATTTTGTTTTCAGTATAAGCGACTAAAGAAAGGTCCTTTCCAAAATTTTACAATTTTTTACAAAAAGTTTGCGCCACAGCTCTGGATCATACGATTACCTGTTAGGGCTGAAAGTTGGTAAGGTTTTTGACATGTTTAAAATCCCCAGGCATGTCCCCCACTTTTTTAATAACTAGTCAATTTACTGAGAAAATAGCTGATAAGCAAACTTACCGAAAATGTACGATATTTTCTTGTAATTAAAACCCTCTAAAAACGTCCACAGGTGAAATTTCAAAAAAGTGAGAGACATGCCTGGGGATTTTGACCTTTACAGTACTGTCCCAAAAATTTATGATCAGGCGTCACTTATAACTTGAGTACTGGTGGCGCAAAGTTTACATAGAAATCACAAAAACCTCGAAAACGCAACTACCACCATAAGTGATTCTTTCATGACAATCGAGTGACTACATTTCGCAGAAAATACAAAATTCCGCCAACTAAAGTATCAGTTCAAACAGAAGCACCTGTTCAAAAGTACTTAAACCTACACCTAAACATACACTCAAACAAAACGTCGACAATTCCGCAACTCTCTCTGTTACTGCTTTACATCAACAGTTGGTATTGCGTCCGAGCCGTAATCGGAAGCTTGGTGGTTCGAATCCACTCCGGCAGCTCCTTTTTGAAAATTTTCGACCCGACATAGCAGAATACAGTCAATTCACTTCAGGGAAGCTGATTAGGATTAAGCTACAAATATACTGAAAATCTAGGTGACACACGCACATACACACATGAGCTGACGTTTAACACACAGACAGATGCAATTCCTGCACAGTTTAGTGTAATAGCGCCAGAATCAAAATTAAAGACCTGTTGTGCTGTGGCACAACAGGAAAAAAACCAAAAACTTGCCTGCTGTTTCACTGGAAAAATAACTCTGGAATTCAAGCAAGGGACAGGAATATGTCAAGCCTAACACGGTCAACATCTGGTTAACGATGGAAACGATGTTTCCAATGTTTTCATCAATTTACAAGAAAACTCAACTTCTAGCATATTTTTTTCATTAATGTAGCCACTGCACTTGCATTTATAAAAGCTACCGACGACGTTTGAAATTATTGAAACATTGTGTAAACTCTGTGTAAAGACTATCACCAACTTTGTGAAAAAACATTTTTGAAATTACATATGTACCAACAGATGTTTTTTGGTATTCAATATGATAGTGTTAGTCTAACTTATATGTCAAGCAGTATATCAATCATATCAGACTTCCTGGTCAAGTAAATGCACCAAATTATCTTTTAGATAAAAATTTTGCGCCAAAATCAAGTCGTCCACATGATATCTAATTATATACAAGTTGAAGATATCTCATGTTTCCTGTTTTTGAGGAAGCAGCATGTTTTGTTTATTATATCTAGTAACTGCTTGGTTGGGTTGAGCTATAGAGCATTGCTTCAGGACATAATCAAATTGTTTTTGAAAAAAGGTTTCATATTTAACAGGCTAAAATCAGTGAAGCGTTTCACGTCGAGTAGGCCAAAATTTCAGGGTTACATACATAACATTAGAAGGACAAAGGGTCAGACGAATTGACGAATTGACGAATTTGTTTACCCTTTCACTCATAATGTTGCTTCTAAGCAACAATTAGCGCTATCTCCTGCTAGTGAAACCTGTCGGCCTGATGTTTCACAAAATCATGTCCTTCATGAGGATACCTTAGGTATCCGAGTGAAGCGAGCTGGTGGCCGAGTGGTCTGGCGTGACAGCAGTGCCACGAAGTTGTCACTGGGAAGCATGCCCAATCTGTGGCAGCGGATCAAATCCCGGCCAAAGCTTGTACTTTGGCCAAAGCATGCAATTTGGAAAAATTCATGAAGGAAAGGGTTAATGGTGTTATCCTGAAAGTTGCAGTTATGCTGCACGTCTCTTCTACAGATCGCAATATTAAAGAATTAGATAGAGCATTCTGTCTTCCCATCTGATTTAAACTGCTGCCGACTAAGCCAGATCATTTATGGCAGATATATAGTGAATTACTTGATTCCAGCTAACAGTGCTATCAGCATGAACGATAAGGGATAAAGGAACTCAGCAAACTTTAAAATGAAATTAATTTCAATGTTTAAAACAATGTTTTTTTTAAAATGATAGTAGTAACAAAATCAAACTATTCCATTACTAACTTAATTTGAAATCTACTTACCTAACTCTATTTATTTGTAATGGTAGTAAGTGTCCAGTAAGCAGAATTTGTGACGTGCCCAATTTAAAAAAGGGACAGTCAAAATTTAGTTTTTTAGCTGAAGCAGGCTACGTATGCTTAGTAACTGTATGGAGCGTAATATGATACCACAATTGCAGATAGCACAAGCAGTAGCACTGTGAAACTGCAGTAATTACAAGAATATCGAAGCGATAGTGTGAAGAAACAATTTGACAGGAGCTTTTTACCCAATCATTACAGTAGTCCAGTAGGTACAAACATCCACACTTTGTCCACAACAACAAAGACAAAAATGATGTAGGCACTTTTCGCTAATTGACGCTAATTAAAATATTTTCTTATAATGAGGCATTGTTTTGCCAGAAATAAGTTTGCTGATCATTAGTATTTCCTAGACTGTTCCTGTGCTTTCTGTGCTTCCATAAGTGCAAATTGATAAATTAGATCACTTGTGCTAATTAGTCTATTGAGTGAAAAGTTGAGTTCGGCCAAACTGTCGAAAAGAGGAGAAGAGTAAAAAATGACATCCATGTGAAAGCGGTAGATTACACTGTAATAGTATTGTATGACGAATAGGCTGTAAATTCGTATTTGATAAAAGAAACAAACGAGTAAAATGATACTGTGACACTGTCAATGCTGTATGTATTCTGATGCCCGAGCTTTTGAGATTGCTGTTTCGCTGAGAAGGATACTAGTGCCGGGTGAAGAGTGATGTAAGAGCTGCGGCTCTAGTAGTTTTAAAAAATCTACATACCAAGGTGCCTATTAATTTATATTAATCGTGCTAGCTTAACGTCACAAAAGCTATGTATATGAAAGTGTCTCTGTTGCAGAAGCCAAAACTTCTAATTGCCAGTTATGAAACTCATCGAAATGAGCCCACTTATCAAACAGAACAACAACGAGTGAGCCAGCCAATTTGCGCAAAGAATCTACGCAACACACTTTATTACGCAATGACTGATAGCGATAAGTGTTAAGAAAGTTTTGAAAATTTACTAACTCATTAGTTAGTCATGGCCAGGTTATAAAAACATCAGAACACTTTAATTAGTTCATATTGTGATAGCCACTAAAACTTGGCATAATATCCTGCAAGGCAGGTATTTACAAACTTTTTGTGATGTTTTTTTCCAAATGAACTATGAGTTGATGAGTTACTAACTTTTTGTACCTTTCTATGATTGATAAGTGCTAAGTAACTATGTACTAAGGTAAAGCAATCCTCTTGCAGCTTCGCGCTGATTGACTGTGTAGAATGATAAAATTTTCAACAAATGGGGCATACTGACAGAGCACATCTTCTTGACCTAGGCTTGTGGGCGAGTGACTGGCTCTGGCTTCTATAAAAGTAAGATACTAATTTATACTACTGTTCATACGGTCCCAACGTTAGAAGGACTGTTAAGACATTCGAGTGTGCCCGTTGTTGTGCTAGCAAGCTGACTGAGCAAACTGGATAACAAAGAAACACATAATACTAGTGTCCTAAACAGACTCTTGTACGTAAATGCAAGGCCAAGCCAACTGGATGAGCTCAGGCGCTTCCTAGGGCTTGCCTCTTACTGTCGATGCGTTATCCGTGATTTCGCTAATATTGCTACACCACTAAACAAGCTAATCGTTTAGTTAATTACGACCAATAGCAATAAAAAACCATGACAACAAGTAACATGCAGGCTGCAGAGTTCGTAGGTAGAGTTGTAAAATAAAAACGTACGCCTAATACTGACATGAAGCATACAGTCACCTTACTAGATTTCTATAGATATATAAAGTTCCTGCGTAGTCAACTGATAGCTAAACACTGAAAAACTGCGTAAATTATGCTCGTGTGAACTTTCTTTTGAATCAAACAATGTTTTTCTGCTTCCAATTTCTCGAAACGTTTCCATATCAAACAATTGCTGAATATTTTTTCAAAAACAATAAAAAGTTGTCTGGCAAGAATATGAAAAAGTTGGGGCAAAATACACGGATGATTTGTCTATTTGCCCAATCTTATTGGAAAATTGTCAAGCGAATAATCTATTCATTTTTAACAATTCAATTAAACAGTGACTTGCAGAAGTTGCAAGACTGTACTGTACTGTACTGTACTGCATCTTGACCCCAAGACAGTGTAACATTGTCTTTGAAATAAAACTGTGAAGCCGACTGTTTGAGGAATCTTATGTTTACTATCTAGAACTCTGAAATACATGGAAGGCTAGTAGTACTGCACATTATGTACTGTACTTTAAAGATCTTTAGCGCAGTTTAGCACGAAGTTATTACGTCTTCCTCAAGATACTGGTCATGAGACTTAACAGAGGTTAGACGCAAAATAAAGGCTGTAGAATACCAGTCTGATAAATGAAAGGTTATGGTTTACAATGAGTTTGTGCACTTAGAAACCGGAAATGGTAACTATCTCATTATGATCTGATATTTCTCTCACTTTCTCTAAAAGGTATATGATAATTAAAATAAGCGATACTTTTGGGTAAGGAAACAATAATGTCCTTGTTTCCTGTCTACTACTAAATCTTACAGTCATACGTATGCAACATACTGTGCACTGACAAGTTAAATTATTTTTTGTTATTCAAAATTCAATATACAAAATAATAATTTGCTTAAGGCTGAGCTCGACAGGTGGTCACATGAAACTGGTGAAAAATTATCATATAAAAAGCTCAATGAAAGGTTACTCTCAGATGGTTTATATTTCCAGCCGACTGAACGGCAAAGACATTAGTTTATGGGCTGGGGTTTTCAGCCTCTATAGTTTTAAATAAGCCGCAATGACAACTAACTGTCAATTAGAATGTGGCATTTTACCGTGAAACTGATGTCTGATGCTTCAAGTAAAAACCACGTTGGTGAATGAAATATAAGTCTAAATATAAATTTAAAGGGATAAAACTAATTTTCAACTGTTCAGATATAGCCTCAAAATTTCCAGTAGCTTGCATAAACTGTGTGGTACAATGTACCAAGAGTGCATAATAAGAAGAGTATGACACTCGACCAATTCCTGGCAGGGGTCAGAAGCCACGAATTGGACCATAGTACCAGCCCCACAAACTGGACCCCGGTCCAACACTTGGCAGGGGTACCCCCCCTCCCACAAACCCGACCCCGGTCCAAAACGTGGCAGGGGTACCCCCCACAAAGCAGACCCCAGTGATCAAAACGTGGGGGGGGTTACCCCCCCCCCCACATTTTGGACCCCGGTCTGAAAATGGACCCTAGTGCCAAATCAGCCAATGAAATCGTTCCGAATTCAGTTTTTCAGCCAATTGGAGCCCTGTTGCCTTTATTTCAAGCCAATCAGGGTAGGCGCATATTTTAGCATTGAGACTGTTTTTTAATAAATGTTATTGCTGTATATGCAATAAATAAGATTTGCAAACTTGAAATCACCGATTTTGACAAATAGGAACAATAGGACTATCAAGCAGATATTGAATGAATGTCAATACCATAAAATTTAATTTATGGTAATATTTATGGTATTTACGGTAATTATGGACGTTTTGGACTGGGGTTGGGTTTGTGGGGGGGGGTACCTCTGCCAAGTGTTGGACCGGGGTCCAGTTTGTGGGGGTGGTACTATGGTCCAATTTGTGGCCTGTTTTTGGAGTTAATGGTCGCAGGTTGTAATTCTGACCCCTGCCAGGAATTGGTCGAGTGTCATACTCTTCTTATTATGCACTCTTGGTTGTACGTATGTGTGTAAAGCAAATAACTGCTATGACTAAGTCTTTCCCGAAATTCAGGATCTAGCTTGCTCGCAAAATTCATCACATTCAAATAATTGTTTCCATCCTGGCGTTGGAAAAGTCTCATCGACAACTTGGCTTCAGCGTTTCACTTCGCTAAAAAAAGTGGAATTTTTAACAATACAGTACTACTTAATTACTTCATTATACTCACTATGTCGGGTCTTTAATTGTGTTAAATTCGTTAATTCTTTTTGAAAAACGCTGAAGCAACATTGTGAAAAAGTTGACAAATGTAGGTAAGTAGCTGATTCAAAAAGTCAGCTAACCTTCACCAACCTTCAGAAACATAAATGACAAAATAATAAAGTAACTATTCTTAGATAAAATTTCTTCATCCTACATAAAAAATAAGTGGGCAAAATTCTGAAAAAATCATTTCGCTTGTACAGTTATTTTTGGAGATTGAAAAAAATCTAAAAAAAAACATTTTGATAGAAAACAATAATTGAAAATTTAGCCCCTTCCTCAATGAAGGCTGATCTAGGTTAGGCACAGCGTCTCAAATTGTAGTAATCAAGTAAAACAAGTTAACATTACGGATTATTGACAACGTGAAAACTCAGAAATGGCACCCGAAGGTTGATCATTCGATCCCACTTTAGACTTGCGGAGGTTGGGACGGTTGATATGTGACTGAAAGTTGATAGATGCTTGACAGAGGTTTTCTTGTCCCATCAGTTTCAATCAGAAATATAGCTCATGACAATGAACACCACAAGGACTTATGGATCTTCTTCATTTTGTGAAGTTGGTGAAGTTGTGACACAAACTCATCATTTATCATTGTAGAGTAATTACAAAGTTTTAGAGTCATTCATCCTGACCTCTAATACTGACATGTATAGAGCTGAAGCATATTATGAATCATTATGAAATCTATTATTACTAGTACCTTCGGGTTACAAGAGTTTATATCATCAGGCAAAATTACTAACAAATGAAAGTTGAAGGGTATGTATCATGACACCAAAGTGGTCGAAAAAAATAGAGTCATAAAATATTTCTGACAATATTTCAGTTAAAAATATTTATGCAAACCTCGCTGCTATATTGAGCAAAATTATAATTTTTTAATGAAGATCTTTTGACTCACGCTTAAAATGCGCATTAATGTGCCTAGCCTCTTTCTATTTCTAGACAGACAAACAATGTAAAAAATGATCACAGCTTTGACAACTGCGTTAATAGGCTAATTTCGGCTTTCAGGATTTGACGAACCGTGTGCCACCGTGTAGCAGTAAAACTAGAAACTAAGAATAAATGCAGTGACGTAATAAATGTTTAATCTATCATTCGCAGACAGTGTATTTATATACAATTAGGTTTTGCACGATAACGAAATAATTAAAACATACAACTCTTTGGGAAGTGGTTTCCAGAGTAACAAATTGTCCTTTAAGCCCATTTAACAGACAGATTTAAAAATTAGGTGGAAACTGTTATTAACTTTTCCAAGCAACCGCAATAAATGCCCAGCATTTTTAATTCTGTTCAAAAAGTCTTCTCACGCTGAGACCACCTACCACGTTGGCTTTACTGAACTGCAAGCCATGGCCATTACCCAATATGGTGTTAGTCCAAACACAGAAAATATAATTGGACAATTTTTGGTATAGTTTCCAAAAATTTTATTAATTTTGTTTCTAATTTACCAATTGCTTTGATAAAACTTTGAAAAGTTTCATGTAAGCGGACTATCCCCTCAAACTGTATAGACAATTTCAAAACTTGAAATGCGCTACAAAGTTAAAACATATCCTAGTATGCATTAATAAGAAACAACTATTTATTAATTTATTATAATAATGCGCTTCCTGCAGAAAACCGCATACAAAACTACTATTGACTAGATACCTTACCTTCCTTCCGTGTTAGCTGAAACGGAAATATTGAGAAACTTATTAACTCTAAGGAAACAATCTAAGATGAAACAACGCCAAGCCAGTTATTTACCAATGATATGAGCAAAGCGCTACTTTAAACAATATGATATTTTGTCTGTAGCAAGATGGCAGTACATCTCTATAGAAGAAGAGGGAGACGCTTTAATGACTCCTTATGATAGAGCACAGGAAGATGCGTTCATCGAAATCGGCCTATTTGTTCAACGTTTGTTGAATAAGTAAGTCAGGAGTGAACATATGCAATGTGCTGTAGCCACCACTCAGACAATGCAGACCACTACTAGTTGCAATGCAATGGCCGCCTGGGTGCTGATTCGAACAGGTCAATAAGAAAAGCAGTGCCGTTTTGATTAGCCCTATACTTCTATAAACTAATAGGCAAACTTGAACATGTACCGCGTGTATTCTATTACAGGCAGCCTGGAGAGTGTCTGATCTTCTTCTATATAACAGTTAGATACAATTACATATGTACACTAGCTAGAAGGTATACCACCATAAAATATTTCAAACACCAAATGAAAGTTTCAAAATAGAACCAAAAAGCGGACTAAATTTAACTAATAAACTGGTTAAATGTAAACGCTTTTGAGGAAGACCCGATTCACACAGACGTACTTTTACTTTTTACTTTTTAATTTTGGGCCAAAAGTAAAAATTTGGGTTCATGCAGAAGGTACTTTTTACTTTTTACTTTTGGCCTTAAGGGCCGGTTCCCACTGGGCAGAAATAAGAAATAAGAAGCCAGAAATAAGAAATAAGGCCTTATTTCAGTAATAAAGAGATTTCCACTGTAGAAATAAGCTTTAGTTATTTCAGAAATAACAAACCATATTTCAGAAATAAAAAGTTAAATTTATTTTAACTTGAGAAATAAGAAATAAGGAGTTAGCCAATCAGAAGCGTTGGTTGGAGCTTGCGACGCTAAGCCACGCCTTCCTTTCTGCTGATTGGACAATTAAAATATCGCTCTGTACGTACGTCCTGCTGCGTACGTACTATCGAATTCCCGCCTAAATTCACCCCCATCCAATCAAACAACAGCTTGAAATGGGCATATTTCTTATTTCTGCAATGTGAACGCATAAGGCTTTATTTCTTATTTCTTATTTCTGCCCATTATTTCTTATTTCTATTTCTTATTTTTTCATTCTTATTTCTTACTTCTGCCCAGTGGGAACCGGGCCTAAGTGAAAGTGGAAAAGCGTTCTACTTTTTACTTTTTACTTTTGCAATCTAGCCAATCAGAATGCTCTAACAGAAGCTCCGCCTATTGAGCTTCAATTTTATTGGTTAGATTTGCGTTTTGACATACAACTGCGCCGTGAACACTTTTTCAAAAGTGAAAAGTATAGTCAAAAGTAAAAAGTTTAAAGTAAAAAGGAAAACGTAAAAAATAAGTCTGTTTGAACCGGGCCTAAGTAACCGAAAAAACATTGAAAATCACAACATCAACAAGAAAGCTGAACTGTAAACAGTTCAATTCAGTCAAAAAATTTTACATGAAGTTACAATTATCTTACATTTTCGAAATTTAGACTAACTCTAAAAAACACCCGAACGTGAAAGTCTTGATTAAATTAAAAATTAAGACCTGAATTCGTAATTTGTTTTTTCAGGAAAAAATATTGGATTTCTGCCAATGCAGCGGGGTCTTGAAGGATTTTAGTAAATTTTACGAGTTTATTGTGAGAGATTGGTAAAGTTGGAGTCAGATTTTATGAATTTATTTTAAAAACATTCAAATTAGGTAATGTTACCGTCACCACATACCATTACACCATACCATGCCGCTATTGCTTTTACAAAGTTACCAAAAAGAATTTTTACGGAGAATGAATTAAAAATGATACTGTACTTATGTACTTGCATTCTGCACTGTGGATGGTATGTGAGAGTATGTGAGATTGTACTTACAAAAACCTAAAAGCCACAAAATACCTCGAAAAAGCTACATAAGTACTTCTATGCAACTTCAACAAGTTCGCATGAACTACGAAGTGTCAAATTGTCTAATTGTTGTAAAGAAAGCTTTTGTGTGTTTAGAGAAAGACAGGCTTACAGAACTAAAGTTTTTTTATTTTCAATTTTGCGCTTGCAAATACTTTTTGTTTATTTCTGTCAAAACTTGAACAAAAACAGTTTAAGGCCTTAAAAAAGTTAGTAATCGAATGGCATTTTAGTACGAGTTGATAAAACATAATAAGCCTCAAAAATACCCTAAAGGCAAAAAAACGAACACAAATATTATTCAAGAACGTCTTCAGGATTTGCGTTTCTTGAAATGAGCCTTGTAAATTGGCAGCAGTCATCGTTTCACATTTTGTTGAAACACTATTCAACTGTAATGTCATTCTTAATCGCTTAATCTTGGCAAGAGTACATACTAGGATTCTATTATGAATTCTTGACCTTAGTGAAAACGTTAAGTGTTTTAATTAGCGTTCACTAATTATATTCAATAAAAGAACAAAAATGACAGATTCTCAGATAGATAAGTTATCTGACATAAAAGTAGAGGAGTTTTAATAGGTGCTTAAACATGTTACACTTTTGGTACGGTCGAGCTGACAAGTGACAACAATGGTCAAACAATAATAAGAGAGCAACAACAAATAATAGCAAGATGTCAGCTTTTCATCAACGTAATGTTGGAGTGGTTACTGGTACTGTATACTGCATTACTTTTGTGAAGTTTTGAATTGGTTTGTGTCGGTTTGAAGTTTAGAAAGTAAAAACTTAGCAATAATCCATTCATGTCTGGAGTTTGTCTCTATCTAGGCAAGTAGACTGTAATACTGTCAAGTTTTTGGGCATTAGTCGAGTTACCTGCGCTGTACAGAGATTTAAAGACCAGCACTGACAAACAAATGAATAGTAATTCATTTAATTGAGGGTCTAAAACGGCGAGAACGCATCGTTTTTTAGTTATAATCGCTCAAAGTTTAAGGGTGGATTCCACAAAGGTAGTTTTACTAAACCATTGGTTTTACGTACGCTTTGCATGATTTGCACGTAATTTCATTACGAAATATCGAATGATTCGTTACGAATTTCGTAGATTTTCTTAAACCATTGGTTTAGCTCAGTTGAAATTTAAAACCTGCAGCGCAGCAGGTCTCTGTTCTGCTGAAATTTCAACTGAGCTAAACCAATGGTTTAAGAAAATCTACGAAATTCGAAACGAATCATTCGATATTTCGTAATGAAATTATGTGCAAATCATGCAAAACGTACGTAAAACCAATGGTTTAGTAAAACCACCTTAGTGAAATCCACCCTAAAAGTTTACACTTCCTGTTTCACGTTACAAACATTTACTTAACCCACTTCAGGATATTAAAACGGCAACCACACGTTAACCAATGTTGTTACCATTGTTGTTGGACAATAATAAACTGCAACACCCGCTGTATGTGATGCGCAGAAAACTGACTGCTGTCGTAAGAACAGCAAGCGGGATTTTCATGCGAGCTTTTAGAGTAAATTTATGCTTTTGACAAATTTTACAAAGTTTCTGCCGCCAACAAGTTCCTGAACACATACAATTAACTACATACAATTATTTTCGACAGTTTTTAACAACCCACGATATGAAAGCTAGCTAAAAGTGGGCACATGATGAAATGCCTGTAAGTTTATGCTATATTCATACGAATCTCAGTTTAAGGTTGTATCCATATTTTTAGCTCATTTTTTCTGCTTTTGGACAAATGGCAAATTTGAAAAAAATATCTTAAATGCTCAGCTCTGAGTGAAAAACAAACTTCTTGTAAAGTTAGCATGCATTCTCAAATGCATCAACTTTTAATCATGTAAACACTCTGTGAAACACAATGTTGGTTTAAGCTTCGGTCGCACTTAAAATTGTCGTAAAAATTGTACTCGTCGTACTTTAATTTGTTAGAAGAATTAAAATACAAAACGAAACGATCAGAAAATTATTAGTGGAATAAAGCTCCCCCATTTTTCCGTTTTCGGCAAAAACGATTCATCAAAGTTAGCATTTCCTAGAATAGAGCCCCTGTTTTCAATAGCGCCTTTGTCTTGAATATAGCCCCCATCTGAATGGTTACGAAATATTTGTGGAGAAAAGTTGCAACTAGTACTCAATCACCACCTTTCTACATAATACCAACTCGAACAATAACAATATGAGAAGGCTAGACTACGGGCACCAGCACGCACACATCAATATGCAAATGAGCTGGGCATATGTACGCATGCGCGCGTACGTATGCTCAGCTGGCACACACGCACAAGATGCAAGAACACGAACACACACACACACAAAACAAAGCACAACAATCGGGAATTTCCCGACAATATTAGAATCCTACCCCGGGTGTTCTATTCAAAACGTCTTCAAATAGAACCCGAGGGGTTGTAATCAACCCGTCCTTAAATAGAGCCCCAGTGTATACCTATACATACGTACAATGTATGAACGCTGGATAAGACTGCAGGTTGTTTACGACTGCTTTTGTTCAAAATGACCCTGTATGTACTCTAAAGCTTTGTACTATATGGGCAGAAGTTTAGCTTTATTGATCGGCGCAGTTTATTTGGAGCCTGGTCGGTTTAATCTGATTTGAATTTGAACTTTCAAAGTTCATATCATACCGGGTTGTTGTAAGTACATACCTACCTATGATAAAAACTTTATAACTAATGCGACTCTAAAATTATTATGACAATTCTACACTAAATCAATTAAAAGCATATGGGGTACTATTACGTTATAGCATTCAGTTTTCGTGTAGTTGCTTAATGGCTCCAAAGTTGTACGCGACGGAAAATGGAGTTATTTGTTTGTAGCAGCTATGTAGCAAGGTTTACACGTAGATAATGAAAACGGGATACTTATCAGCTGTTTCATCAAAATGTCTAAACTAAGCGTTAATGCTACATAATACTATCGGAGGTTAACCACAAAAATGGCCACAGCATTTGCTACGATTGTCGTAGAAAATGAAAAGAATGTCACTGGAAAGACAAAATTAAGCGCTTTCAAATGGCATAATGTCCAATGCCTAGACCACTTCCGGAAAATTTGTCTAAATTCAAAATTCTAAAAATGACGTGTATACGTTAAACGTTATTTCACAAGGTCGTGTGACCTAAACTTTCGATATGCTTATAAAAGTATCATTGTACCAGCAATGTATCAACTGCAACTTTTGCTATGAAAACAGTCAAATTCACGCATTCTGTGGTAAAGCATAGGTTTTCTTGTGGCAATAAAGCGTGTCCCACTCTTCATTTATAAGACTGAGACACTATTGCGTACTCTAGCTAGAATAAATTATCCAAATTTATAATGCTCCCGATTGGATAGTCATCATGCAGGTGCCAAATGCCCTCTCCAGACATGAAAAAGTTATAACCGATTTCACATTAGTACTAAGCTATCCAGCAGTTACTGTAGTTTCTGTATTTGTCCATGTCCGAGTGAGTGTAGTCCGTTTTAGTGGTTCGGGTGTGGTTGACTGCAAAAGTAAACCAATGAGTGAAAAGAGTGAATGTTTGACAACATTAGACCTATATCGCATTTATCCTTTTCGGGAATAGGGTTGGACCAGGCGGATATTGGGCAAACCCTTGGACAGGATCCAGGAAGCTGGAGTTCCAATCCCACATCTTAGTCTTAAAAATCCGTTTAATCTCAAAGAGCACGTGGCTTTTGTTTGTACCAGACATTAAGCTGACATGAACTGACACTGCACTTTGATCAAAGCGTAGAAACCTCGAAAAGCGATAATGACAATATAAACTTTTGGTGAAGCATTACCGCATTGGGTTTCGCAACACAGTGATTTTCATAAGAAGTTCTGTGAACTGTCTGATGTGAATTCCGCAATGGAAAAAATGAATCAGACACGCTGTGAATGCACACACACAAACACACAATCAGTCTGCAGCACTAACCAGTGTAATAAACTAACAGCACAGTGAAAACGAGCCATCCTGTGTAACACTGTAACAGTCAAACACAGTCTTCAGCAGTGGCTAGCAACAATGAACGCAAAGTAAAAGATCCAGTCGCACACACTGAACGTACTTTGCACTACAGCACACAAATTACAGCAGAATGAATTTAGATACCTGTTCCGCTGTGGCGCAAATGGAAAACACCATGGTGCTTCCTCCTTTATCAAACAAAAACCTAAATGCTTTCAAGAATAACGTTTATGATTAGCATTAATTTTGTTGTTGCGTCGTTACTTACGTCAGTGCCTCTTCTGCACTACATAAGAATGTTGCGGAATGAAAGTTTTACCAAATTTCACAGTAAATCTACCGAGAACAAGATAATTAAGCTGTTATAGTCAAGTCAAAGCTAAACATTTGTGGGCATTTGATTTGCACTTACTCAAACCAGAGATACCTATAATAAACAAACACATTTTGGACACAACACTGTCGGCCACACAATAGGCGTAGTCTCTATCGGTAGTCGTAATACAAAATACGGTAGCCGAGCCTTGTATATCACAACAATGCTACTAATAATTGCAAAAGCATAGTCATTAAGGAAAAGCAAGTGCGTAGGTTCCATTTCAAAATAGGATACCATGAATTGAAATTTGTTTACGCTTTGCTAAACAGTAGTTTAGTTAATGCATCAATGGATCAATTTAGCTCAACTCAAAAACTTGTAAAATTAAAACCCGAAAACGGTTTTTCTCAATGAAGTGAACTGTTTTTGTGTAAACAAACTTTTGTGTAAATCTGGCTTCGAAACTTTTGTTTTATCAGCTTATTTACCTTTTATTATTTTGAAATTATAAATTAGCAATGTAGTGTGGTACTTGGCAACGCTTTTGTAGGTACATACCTATCGTATTGTTTCAACAGTGGGTAAGTAAGTTTTCACTCTCAAAGAGCATTTATTCAGGCTATCTGACTTCAGCCAAATAGTCAATTTATTGTGCATTGCCTAAACTGCATCAAGTAGCAAATTGCTGCTTAAACGTACCGAGGTTAAAACATGGTGGTATAATGAAGGCTTAGACCTAGGTACTTCCGCCGTAATCAGATGAGAAAGCCAAGCTCAAACTTTCTAAAAATAATGTTAATCATTGACCTTAGATTTTGTGTCATTACTTGCGTCAATGTGCCTCCACAGTACACAGGGGTGTTGTGGAAATGCTAATTTTCTGACGAAATTGACAGCAAAACTACAGAAAACAAGATAATTAACTATTGGTTAGCTTATTAGAAATAATGTGGCAGTGACTGCAACAGTCTCTGTTAATGTTAATATGCAAAATCTGAATGACAATCATGGGAACTGGAGTTATCAAAAGTAACCAATAAGGAGAAGTAAATGGAAAAGTTTATTTAAATAAGGACAGTTTGGTTTCACTGAAACAAAATGTAACATTCATAGCTGCCCCACATTTTAAACTGAACGAAATAGCTTAAACCACAAATTTTTACTCTAATTTTAAAAATGGGTGCAATGAATGGGCGCGCAAGGTCATAGACGAGTCTCGCAAACGGCGAATTCCACAAGAAATATCATATAAAAACGAAGAATGTAACATCATATATGTTTGGGGCCTAGCGCCACGGTCAAGCTGTGACCCTCACAATTGAGGCCTATGCCTTCATTCGTGTAGGTGGGTACTGGGTACCCCCAAAAGTTATAGCCTTTTTCGGGAGATGCGGCGGCCAAGCTGGGGTCCAGAAGAAGGGCATGCCTACACTATTCTTATTATCGACTCTTTTTATTATTTGAATGAATAGATGAATGAAACGGCCATAGTGTAGTATCCTACGCTGTTAACTTTCTTGCAAATTTGCCAACTTGGCCAACTGAACTTGGCCAACTTGGCCAACTTAAGGTGGCGCTCAGGGGAACCGACTTTGGCGTTAAATTTTTTTCCGCGACATTTTTGACCATAATATCTAGAAGGAAAGTTGTTCAGAATGAAAAGAGCTTTCATTTGATGTGCATATTGCGATAAAAATTTTTTAATATTTTTTGGACCATTTTGTAGCCGTAGCATAAAAGTTTTTGTTTTAATATAAAATAATTACTCATATCACTGAAATACGCGGTTTCTTAGCTTTAAAATGATGTATTAAACATAAAAATACGTTAAAACTTTGCTGAGTTATTTAGCCGTGAAAATAGCAAATAAAAAATGAAAAACCTAAAAAGCTGATAAATCTTCAAAAATGTCAAATTTTTGATTTAATTTCCTAAAAAATTGAGTATGGCTTTTGCTAACTTTTTCAACGGAAATATACAGTCCTAGGAAAGGTCTAATTTTCGAAAAAGTGAAACGTGTGGGCAAACGTTACATTTTTGCGTAGCGAAATTGACTACGTTTTTTGGACCTGGGTCCCAGCTGCCGATTGCGATCGAGTTAAAATTTTGCACAATGAAAGAAAGAATATAAATGCAGACGTGAAAGTTTTTCGATTTTTAAATTTTGGCTCACAGCACTTTTTGTAGTCGCTCAAACACAACTGATTTTTGAAAAATCTATTTTTTGCAAAATCAAAACAGAAAATCAAAAATCGAAAATCAATCACGTCTAGAGTTTTGAAAGATCTTTTTATGGATACCAAGATTTTCAAAATCGGTTGCAGTTTCGCTGAGCTAGGTCAAAAACAAAATTAGTGTGATTAGGAAATTCGACATGGTCATAAAATTTGACACATTCACATTAAAGTGCTGAACTGTATTGTAAATAGGTTTTTTTGAAGTCTCTTTGATGTACAATTAAAGTGGTATTGCTACTCATTGCAAGAGCTTAGCGCCGAACATGAGTTTTGTTGCTGAGCGCTACCTTAAGTTGGTTAACTGAACTTGGCCAACTTGGCCAACTTAAGTTGGCCAACTCAACTTGGCCAACTTGGCCAACTTAAGTTGGCCAACTCAACTTGGCCAACTTGGCCAACTTAAGTTGGCCAAATCAACTTGGTCAATTTGGCCAACTTAAATTGGCCAACTCAACTTGGCCAACTTGGCCAACTTAAGTTGGCCAACTCAACTTGGCCAACTTGGCCAACTTGAACATCTGATACTTTGACTATTTGAAATGAAGACAAGTTCTAATCCTCTGGTTACATAGTCAGTTAATGAAAATGAAAATTTAAAATGTAAACTTCGAGATTTGAACTTGACTTTATTTCAAATGCTGGAAGTATCGGATGTTCAAGTTGGCCAAGTTGGCCAAGTTGATTTGGCCAACATAAGTTGGCCAAGTTGGCCAAGTTGAGTTGCCAACTTAAGTTGGCCAAGTTCGCCAAGTTGAGTTGGCCAACTTAAGTTGGCCAAGTTGGCCAAGTTGAGTTGGCCAACTTAAGTTGGCCAAGTTGGCCAAGTTGATTTGGCCAACTTAAGCTGGCAAAGTTGGCCAACTGAATTTCGCCAAGTTAGCCATTTTTAAGTTGGCCAAGTTAGCAATTTTTAAGTTGGCCAACTGATGTCGGCCAAGTTAGCCATTGAAGTTGGCCAAGTTGGCCAAGTCAGCTGGCCAATTTGACCATTTCTAATTGCACAAGACCAGGACGGTGTGCCCCCGGATGTGCCCTCAAAATTTTTTAAAATAATTTTTAGATTCATTTATTTCTCATCATCCAACATTTAGGAAGAACAGTTAACAATTCTTCGAAACAAAACTAACTACGTATATACATCAACTGATTAAGTTGGCCGAATTTGGCCATGTAGGACACTACACTTGGGCCAATGAAACGAATGAATAGATTGTGTTACAGTTTCGTGTACTTTATTTTTAACCCAAAAACAAATTAATTTGCTGTTTGGGGCTAAAAAAAGAACCACAAATACAACAACAGAGGCCCGTATTCACATACTAACACTAACACTAACCCTAACACTAACACTGAGTTAAGTGTTAGTGTTTTTGGAGCACTAATTTGTATTCACAACCTAAACACTTAAAAAGTTAGTGCAACGCTAAAGTTAGGGTTTCGTTAGTGTTTGGTTTTTCGATGTTTCTAACGGTCCTAGACGTTAATTAAAAGGCTCTATGGTGTGTACAGGCCAGCAGGAAAGTAAATTCCTGGCGATAATGCAATTATACGAGCTTTTGCCGCTTTTTTGATGTCTGAATAGCCAAAAATCAGAAACTGCTACTTATTTCTTGCCCGCAGTGCCCTGCTTCACAGAAATAGAACAGATTGGCGTGGAAATGCTTTCCCCCGAGACGATTATGTAAAAAATTTGAGTTAAATGTAATGGGAACAATCAGTAGCGTAGCCAGAATCAAGTCGAGGGAGGAACCAACGTGCCTTTTTCGAAGATTGTGTGCCGGGGGAGGGGGGTGCTACGCGACAAATTTTTTATCCGATGGGCGACCTCAATTGCTGCGGGGGGGCAAAACGCTGACGGGGGGGGGGCTCTGGCCCCTCGCCTCCCCCCCCCGGCTGCGCCACTGGGGATACTAGCGGACATGTGTCTTAGTATATTTTTTCGGAAAGCACTTTTGCGTTAAGACACCTATCGTATCAAAAAACCCAACCCTAGACACGCCACTGACTGGAATATTACGCGAAAACTTCTACGAAGTTCCGAAAAATCACTTGAAGTATCAGAGAATATTAAATTATTACCAGAATGTTAAAAATATCAAAAAAATTCAGGAAAAGCCTCAAAAAAATGTGGTATAGAAATTCCAGAAACGCACAAAAACTACTACCCAAACTCCAAGAAAAAACTAGAACTGTCAAACAACCGACAAAAAAACCTAAGAACTCAACAAAAACCCAAAAAAACATGGTTTTCTAGAATAACGTTGAAAAATTTCATTTTGGTATTTGTTGGTGTATAAAAAAATTCAGGAACATTTTTGACAAAAACTGATGTCAAATTTGGATTCAGCGCACTAAATTTACCCCCAGGACAACAAACGGAGCAATACATAACACGTTACCTGACAAAACACTAACGTAAGGTACCTCACGAGGTACCTAAGTTTAGTGCCAAAATGTTAGTGTAAACACTGACACTATTTAGTATGTGAATACAAAGACACTACACTAAGGTTAGTGTTAGTGTTTAGTAGCACTAACACTAACACTAACTTGAGTGTAAGTATGTGAATACAACTTAGTGCTACGAAGCACTTAAAGTTAGTGTTTACACTAACTTTAAGCGTTAGTGTTAGTATGTGAATACGGGCCAGAGTTTGCGTATGCGTACAGTATGCTCTTTTGCTAATGCCGTTTCAAGTAATGCTTAATCAATGTCGCAACTTTTCTTGTTTTCAACGGTTTCATGTCGCGTTAAAAATGTAATGCAGCGCGTCAACTGTTCCGTTACTTTGTGAATTCGCAATTTTACGTCGTTACTAGCTTTGCTTGTTTTTTTGTGAAAGCAAAACAAAACATACACAGCACTACACAAATCAAACCAGTTTTGACAATTTATTGAATTTAAACAGAAGTGCTATGTGCAATTTATTGTTAAAGTAGTTTTGTAAAACTCTTCAGCTTGAAACAAGCTCATTCGTCTGGGCCGTCGGAATAATCTACCTCTGGGCTTTCAGAAAATGGTTCAGGCTCAGGCGGAGGATGGGAAGGTGGCGGTCCGGGTGGTCCCGAAGGAGGAGGTCCGGGTGGCCCCGAAGGAGGGGGTCCGGGTGGCCCCGAAGGAGGGGGTCCGGGAGGTCCAGAGGGAGGAGGTCCAGGAGGTCCAGATGGTGGCGGAGGTGGTTGATCTGTTGGTGGTTCAGGTTGGAAGTCTAAAAAAATAAAAACAGAGGTACAACCTTAAATGTGCAGCTGAGAAGTACTCGACAGAAAAAAATGGAAAAATTGACGATATTTTCAAGAATGGGGGCGGAGCTTTTTTGTGGGAAGAGGAAAATTGAATATTTGGGGTAGCGATTCATTCTACCTACTTTGCCCCCTGCAATGTGCGAACACAAACCTAAATTTTTGTAGTCACTTTAAACTTATAAAGCCAACAACTAATTTGAAATTAACACTAAAAATAGCAAGTTTTAATTAAAAGATGTGATGGTACCGTTGTGCATGTAAAAAAAGCATCTTTTCAGAAACTTGGTCGGCTATCAATACTTTTTAGGGCACACCAGTGTAGCAAAAAATGCACCTTTCAGCAAAGATAAAAACTATCAAATTTAAGCTGTAGACGATGGTCATGGGAAGCTTTTCCTTTATTTTTTGTAATTTTTGTAATAGATGTTGGGTTATTTTTTGACCCAGTATTTGTTATGTGTCGGTGTTTGCCCATACTACTTAGTTCAATAGAAGATTAAAGGTGTTAAGTTAGCATGGTCGGAGACCGGAGTACCAATTGTTTTAACAAACGTTACCTTCGCAAACTTCATTCACATGACGGCATACAAAGCTATCAGAGTCTGAGCAGCGCTCAAGAGCGTGTTGACAAAACCATTCTAGCGCACGGTCATAGAAAGCTTGGGTGCCCACGATGTAGGCACACAAAATTGTCAAGACTGCCAATCTAAAAGTATTAACGTTTTTTATTTAACTTTTAAATGGAAGAGGAAAAAGTCGTCGCCTGGTTATCGGTGGCTTGGGTGGTCAGCCCAAAAGCAAGAGGCTAGATATTTGTTGGACAAAAGATGTGTTTGATTCTATTATGTATGTTAATACCTTCTTTTGTTACTGATCAGGGTAGATTGGAGTGCAACACCAGATTTATAGATCGCCTGGTCGACGGCAGAAACGGAAGAAGAATTTTATTGAGTAATTTGTGACCAAATTAACATTATTTATACACTACATAGCTCAAAACCTTTGCAAAAATAATTCAAAAATAGCATCTCCAGTCACCTATGCGGGACTAACGGACACATGTTAAAAACATTCGTGTAAAATTCCATGTTATGATTAAGAGTAAGTACAAAGCAAACAGTTACTTACCTCATGTTGTAACACGATTAAGAATTCTTCGAATACTCTCAACTGAAATTTATACGTGATGTCAACCTTTTTAAAGGGCACAATAATGTACTCACCTGCTTCACGAGATTTTCTCAGGACAAAAGATCACGGGTAAGCCATATTTATTTTACTTAACCAATTTCTATCGCAATACAAATAGATTTGACGACATTCCTGCCTTCTGAATAAATATCAGAAACAATTGAGCTGGAAAATATTGGTTTGAATATATCAAGGTTCGAGAGTGTTCTTATGTTGACTAGAAAAAGGAGGCCCCAATTTAGAAAGAATAAAAAAAATGGAGGCGCCGAATCGCACCCGGCCCGCCTGCTTCGAAGTCAAGCATGTACCACTACACCACAGCCCCCGAGTCTCATAGGCCCTAATTCTCATTTACAACAGGGTCCCCCCTTCGAACATCGTTGCGAGCCTGCAACGATACTCGGTCGATACTCATGCTCCCGGGGCGAACCCGATGCCTCAAGGGCGGAGCACATTCACACGTAGGCCTCCAAGCCTACTTCAGTCTCACAACACACTCAGGGTTTCCTGGCTTACCCGCAACCACAGGATTTCTCGATCGACCCAGAACGATTCTCAACCAATACCGAGGGTTTTTCGGCTTACCCTTAACCGAGAGACTTCACAACAAAGAGACTATGTACACATTCATACTGCACACAGCGCGAGTACCGTAAGGGTTGAAGTGCCAACCTCAACCCAGGGTATGGGGCTACTAACCCACCTCCGAAGACGGTTCGGGAATAGCGCTGTCCTGAGGACCCGGCCCTAACCTCTCCGTCCTGTCGCGGTCGCCACTATGTTGACTAGAAAGAGGAGGCCCCAATTTAGAAAGAATGAAAAAAATGGAGGCGCCGAATCGCACCCGGCCCGCCTGCTTCGAAGTCAAGCATGTACCACTACACCACAGCCCCCGAGTCTCATAGGCCCTAATTCTCATTTACAACACTTAAAATACTTCTGTACAATGATAATAAAGCAGAACATAACTTAATAATTGATAAAATGTAAACGCAGCGTAGTAGTGGAAATGAGATTAAAACTAAACGTAGTATCATCAATCGGCTCACTTAGGGTAAATTGGGGTAATACGGGCACATTTTTGGTCCTTTTTGACCGTATTACCCGAATCGATAAACAATAACAATAATCGATAACTTTTTGTTCACGTTAGCTAGAAAATTCATTTTTTTCAGTTTTAGAAGTCAATACACTCTACTCGTGTCACAAGTTTAATGCTGCTACGTTTAACTAAACAAAAGATAGGATCAATTAAACTTTCTTGGGTAATACGGTTGATTTCGGGTTGTATGATCACCAGCGTCGGTTATTACGGTCACATTTCGGGCAATACGCTCACCCTCAATTTCGCTTATCGCTGAACAAAAATAAACAGAAAATAAACTTCTATTGTTACTCAACTCACATGTAAGCATAACCGGAACGGTGAGCACTAACATAATGAGTATATAAGTCACAGTACCATCACAAAACTGCTACACAATACTTAGTTCAACCGGGAAAGTACCCCATGTCAGCAATCGCAAAACGACAAAATCATTTATAAAAACTGCAAAAATTTTCGTAGAGATAGTGTTGGCTAATAGTAACAACTCATCCTAAGGTATCCTAAGGTAAGGTAGGAAAAAATACAATGTAAGTTGAAAAATTGCCGTGACAAAGTGCTAAAAAGTCGTCAATATTGTGACTATCATTTCAAGCGATTAAGGCTTAGCTTGAATATCAAACCAATCAAGATTAATAACCCTGAGCATCAACCTCATAACATTAAAAAATGTCACCAAACTGGCAAAGTATTAACCCAAACGTAAACAAACTTATGTATAATTTCAGGTAGCTACAAATGCAAAACTTGATAAAACAGTTAAAACTTGTGCAAAATACAGCAAAATAAGCTAAATGAAGTAAAAATAAAAACTAATGTATAGCAGGATGTGCAAAAAAGTATTTTCGGCCAGAGTGACCGCACATTTCATGTGACCAGCATTTGCACATGTTGAAGTGCAGCCAATCCACTGGATTGTTTCCATTATAATTGCCACCACAGGCAACACAAATTATCTAAAGTGTGACCAAAACAGGTTGAATCACTTAATGTTTTGCTTGTTGCATAAAAATGGTAAGAGATAGCCCCAACAAAGTACGAATATTCTTGACCCTTGGGACGAGTAGAAGGGACGGACATCCCTGGTCACTACTGGTCACTCTGACGAAAAAGTTACTGTACGTCTACCAAATTTACAAGTAACATTCATCATATATTGTAGGTTTATGTCCAACAGGCGAACTTTCAAATAAGCTATTGATGTCCACTCAATGTCCGCTCAGCGTCCACTTATTAACTGTCGAAGAAAAAGTGCTTTTTTGTTACTAAAACAATTCTTGAATACTTTCACGGTACAATTTTTCTGGCATAGTGTGGAAAATAACGCGGGCTATTTGTTTTGACTCCTTATTTTACTGTATTGTACTGTAGCTGAATTTAATACACTCGGTAAACTGACCACTTGACAAATAGGGGAGCAAATCGAGATTTTTTTCACAGGGTGCCGATATGAACCTATAGTCTGACCAAAAAATGTATGTATCAAACTTCATTGCTTCATAGCAGCTTAGTCGTTTGAGATAACCCCCATAATGTTTATATCATTCGAAAGCATTTTTGATGGAGATTGTCATGAAATTGAAATTTTTGAAAAAATTTTGCATTAAAATTTTTAATTCAAATAAAACTGATTTTTTTGCCTAATGAATTGAAACCTAATGTATTATATATCATTCGATAGCCCTTAACATTCTGCGTCGAATGATCTATATAACATGACTATAGCATGAACCTGTCAAAAATTATCGATTTTTTAATTTTTGACTTTTCTATTGAAAAACGGCATTTTTGGTACTTTTAATTCGCTGTAACTCAACAAATACTTAACCAAATCCAACAAATTGTGAATCAATGGACGCGTTGTGACCACGCGCAGTCTGTGAAAGTAATGAAATTTCAAAATTTGACACTAAATTTTTTCAATAATTGTCAGGTTTACAGTCATTTTTCAGCAATTTTTATTCCCAATTGGGTAAAATAACTATTACCACAAAATAGTTTAGTTCTTTAGCTTTCATTTGATACCAAAAACATGCACTTTTGATGTAATTGAACAAAGTTATGCATCTAAAAGAAATAGCACTTTTCATCACTTGTCAAAAATTAGTGCTTGGTCAGCGTGTCATGTGCATGCGTGTAAATATTCTACGCGCTGATATGCGTGCATTTGTGGGCGCACAAACATACATACTGTGAATTATGAATGAGTTTTTATGCATAACTTAGTTCAATTACATCAAAAGTGCATGTTTTTGGTATCAAATGAAAGCTAAAGAACTGAACTATTTTGTGGTAATACCTAGTTATTTTACCCAATTGTGAACAAAAATAGCTGAAAAATGACTGTAAACCTGACAAATATTGAAAAAATTTAGTGTCAAATTTTGAATTTTTGTTACTTTCACAGACTGCGCGGGGTCACAACGCGTCCATTTGTTGGATTTGGTTAAGCATTTGTTGAGTTACAGCGAATTAAAAGGACCAAAAATGCCGTTTTTTAATGGAAAAGTAAAAAAATAAAAAATCGATAATTTTTGACAAGTGCATGCTATAGTCATGTTGTATATATCATTTGACGCAGAATGTTACGGGCTATCGAATGATGTATAATACATTAGATTTCAGTTAATTAGGCGAGAAAAACCAATTTTATTTAAATTGAAAATTTTAACGCAAATTTTTTTCAAGTATTGTAATTTCATGAAAATTTCCATCAAAAATGCTTTCTAATGATATAGACATTATGGGGGTTATCTCAAACAAATAAGTTGCTATAAAGCAATGAAGTTCGATACATACAGTTTTTGGTCAGACTTTCGTAATTTAGCCTATCTGAAGCTGCAAGAATTGCTACTACTGCTCAATTTCAAAAACGGTTCACTTTTTTCACTGGTGACTGACCATTGTTATTTTCCCAAAAAGTTGCACCAACTGTCTTAGTGCCTGACTACACGAAACTGATCACAAATAACGCTTAAAAGTTGATTACAACATATTTTTAAAATGTTGATCTGCACTTAATCAGCAATTTTTAGGCGATAATAGTTCAACTACCTCAATTTTAACTCCCTGCAAAATATAGGAAATTTTCAAAAAGATTTAATTGAGCAATATTCTAGCATAAATCATGCTATTAATTTTTAACATAATTTTATTTATTTTATTTATTTATTTAATTTTATTCAATGTCGTCACATAAGCTCATTTCTGCAAGTACGACAGAAATAAAACTGCTATATGTAGTTGTCTAGACTGAGTGCGTATTATATTAATTTTTGCTTAAATTCTTTCAATGTTTTGACTGCTTTTGTGGTAGTCGGTTAATTAATATATATACACTATCCTAATCATAATGATAATAGAAGTCTCGACAAACAATACCCGAAATTTGAAAGTACTATATTTGTTATCCAGACGTTTGCCATTCATTTCGCATCTACTCGTCTGGTTGCCAAGTTATACGCCACGTAAAGCAGAGTTATTTTTTGTTGCATCCAACAACGTCTAATACGATGCTACTGAAAACGCAGTACTTATTATCGGGGCCATCCAAAGATGTAAAAGAAACGCCAATGCTTCGTATTACTGTACTATGCTGCGATTTTCTCTTAACCAGTGCGTAAATTGGAGTTATTTTTACTCCGCGAATCCTCCGCGACAGACCACTCTTTGTAGTTAGTTATTTTTGAGGTTAAGGTGGTAGTGTCGCCAAAGCAGTTTTGCTCATAGGTTGCAAAACGAGAGCTTTTTGCTTTGAAATTGTACGTTCACTGAGAAACTAGTGAAGTGCCATATGGTATCAAATAAATACTGCCAGACACCAGACTACCAATATCTACCAATATTTTGAACCAATCACCATTTGTGAGCCAGACATCACACAATAGAGACATAAAAGTTCAAAAAATCGAGGCAGATATCAGATTGGCCAGCTTGTGAAGTACATGTAATGTTTTGACGCACAGTTTTTTCCAACAAATAAGAAAAATAAAAAATAAAGGTTCGTTTTTCTTTTGATTTTAAAATAAGTGTCTAAATTTTTCACAATTTATCATTATTGCTGTGAGTACTTCACAGTTTACGCACAATTTCACAGTTCAAACAGGTATTACTCCGCAACCACTGAAACAATTTGCACTAAAATTTGTGTTTAAACTAGAATATATGTGCTTTTAGTCTTTGTAAAGAATTTAAACATAAAGTTTTTTAATTGTGACGAAAATATCAAATGTGAATAGGTTTTCAAAACGTCATTTTTCCGACTTTGCGGCTTCACTGCTAACTGTATGCTACATCAATTTTGCTGAAACTTGGCAAAAATATTTGCCTTGACACATGTTTTTAGAACATATAAATAACAATGACCTATCTTTCACTGAAAAAGTTTTATAGTCGCGCAAAATCGACTGCTTTCGCGACATTACCCCCTTAATCAGAAAAAGGGTCGTAACTTTCGTTATGAGTGTCGTAGGACCATAAAAATAGGGTCACGTGAAAGAGAAATTCTGGCACTTTCAAATGATATGTTACATGAAGGCGTAATACCCAAAAACACGTCAAAATTTTGAATAATAATTTTTGACGCACAATTAACGTCACGTCACGAGGTCATGTCACCCATCATTTTAAAGCTCAGACAATTTGCTTAAGAATAATGCCACAATTATTGCTGTACCACTACGGTGTCAATAGTTATGCCCCCTTAAACCTTTTGCTAAAAGGGACTGACTACGTTGATCACACCATGTGTGATCAAATCTCACTGTCGGTGCCCTAATGCTCAAAATTGAAAAATTAGAAATTTCCAAATGTTATTAAAAGCATGATGGCATTTACTGATTTTGTCTAACTAGTCTAAACTAGACCTACTAGACTTGTAATAATTAATAGGATATAATTAATAGGATATAAACTATCCTAAGCATAATGATAAATATAATAATCCAGTTTTTAATGTACCAAACCCAGTTCCAAATATACCAAACGAAAGCTCATAACCCGCTTATCATTTTTCGGTTAACTCCTAAGCTTAATTTTTTTATGGAAATAAAGTTAACTTTTGGAACCAGTCCATAGTGTTAAATAAAACAAACAAAATAACTTAAACTCATTTTAACTTACCATTGTCGTAATCCCCGTGGTGTAGTGGTTAGCATCGAGGCGTTTAACCCCTCTGGTCGCTGGTTCGAGTCCAGCCGGGGGTTTCTATTTTCAAATTTTTAACTTGGCATTTTTGAACACAACGGAAGTATTTGAATTATATACTTACGGACTTAATGTCCAGATATTTATTTATCAGAAACTTATTCGAACTTTTGTGTTTTTGGTAATCCGCGTATTTGCTTTCTGTTTATACCTGGACCCTGGCGTACCCTGCGCACTAAACTTGTAATAATAATAATAATATATAA
>JASANF010010156.1:0-14284 GCA_030248245.1 Trissonchulus sp. WLG1_4 | reverse complement strand
TCTTCCGTCTACTCGGACAGACCCTGACAATATGTCATTGCGCTATCTAAGTAGTAAGTGCCTACGTGCTATCCTGTCGCACACTTTCTGTAGCAACATTTGTAATATATAATGAGGTATGTTTATATGCACAATAATTTTCAGGGAGACTTACTTCATTGAGCCACAGAACGGGGATTATAGTGGGTTGCACTTGCTTCAGCTCTCTGAAATTGGACCAATGTACAAGTGATTAAATGAAAACCCACATAAACGTCAATCTTATAGGTAGTTTAATATTGTTTTATGGTATTTTACCAAAATACTAAGCATTACCAATGACCATACCGATGTATATTCCAGAAAGAATAAGTATCTACTATATTTTTGTCACTAAAAACGGTTAATAGCCGCAGCGAGTAGCCTGGCCAAGTGGGTTTACTCACGTTATTCATGACAATAGGTACCTTGGAGCGGAGGAAGACATTAGCAAAAAAGGGTTCGTCCGGTTTGGCGCACAGTTAAAATCCCAAACCCCCATGTATGATAGCTACATACACAAACGCTACTTCACCTTAAGAAACCACACTGCACCTGTCAGCTGACTGTCAAATATTCAGTAACTCATTGTTGTTCTCCTTACGCGGTATGCTTGGCATCAACCATGTAGCTATGTATCTAAACTAAGGGTCTCACCCAAAATTGGATTTATCGGATTAGATTTAACTTTATTTCGTCAATAACGCAGCGTCAGTTACACGTAATGTGCTGAAATTTGGCACACACCGAGATACTGTATGTAAGCGATGTAGGGCGAAATTTCGGCCGGCTATTTGCTACCTATTTGTGCTATTTTATTAGCAAAATCCATTTAAATCTAATCTGTTGAATCCAATTTTGGATAAGGCCCTAAGGCTTGACAAACTATTGTTGAAATCTGAGACAAAATGAACCATGTGATTTTATATTATGCACAAACAAATGAATCAAGAATACAACAAGGTGGAGCAAATTATCACGGAATGCGTCACAGGCTTAAAATTGCCGTTAGACTCTGGGCCTTATCTAAAATTGGGTTTAACGGATTAGATTTAAATTAATTTTGCTAATAGCGCAACACAAAATGAAAGTTGCCGGCTGAAATTTTTTTTCACATGCCAAGTTTCAATAAATTACGTTTAACTGATGCTGCGTTATTGACGCAATAAAGTTAAATCTAATCAGATAAATCCAATTTTGGATACGACCCTCTGGACTTTGGGCGACAAAGACACTTGTTTTATATGCAGAAACGATGCAATGCACCTACGGGAATTTATCATCGGTGAATATACCAACATTGATCTGCAAACGTCGATTGAACCGCAATCCCGTTCCCGTCGTCTGAAACAGAAATAAAGTAAACCTAGCGGCTACGCATTGTTCAAGGAAGCTGCTCACACAACCGACGAAATGTTTATTAAAGAACGTTTAAACAGAACAGTTTAAACGCCCAGAGCATCTGTCTCAGTCTGATTCAGACATCTTTTAGTTTTTGGGCTAATACTCGAGCTAAGTACGTGTGTCGTAAAAAGATCGCAAAACCACCATTTGATAGAGAAATTCGATTATTAACTGAATTGTGACAAAAATAACTCCATGGATTGAGGGTTTAGGACGCACAGTTTTTTAGTTATAAACGCTCAAAGTTCTTGAAGAATCAGTTCAGCTGACTAATGTACTAAGGTTGCGCCACTTCATTTTTTGCTTATTGCTCAAAAATGGTAAAAGATAGCCCCAACAAAGTATATAAGACTTTTAGACTGGACAAGTCAAGTTTTATAGGCCCCGATTGGGTATTCAATACGTGGTGTGCGATCTGGGATTATAAGGATTAACTACTGTTTAGTATTTGGCAAGTGATTGTGGTTACTGGTACTGACAACCTCAAGTGTTGTCACGTAGACCAAAAGGTGTCTAAGGGTCTTATCCAAAATTGGATTTATCGGATTAGATTTAACTTTATTTCTCCATAACGCAGCGTCAGTTAAACGTAATTTACTGAAACTTGGCACATACCGAGATAATGTATGTAAGCCATGTAGGGCGAAATTTCAGCCGGCTACTTTCATTTTGTGCTGTGTTATTAGCAACACTAATCCGTTAAATCCAATTTTGGATAAGGCCCTCACCGGTTCGAGCAGCATGTCTGTCTGGTACTCGCGGACGTCCCCAATGTCTATGCCCTTGATGGCGTCGCGGGTGCACTTAGGGGAACAGATCTGGTGCACGGTCGACATCACAATCGGCGCCACTGAAACACACAAACTATTCACAACACCAAATCATGGTGAACTCCAGTATGGCTCATTTAGGTATTTTACAGTAGTTTAGAATTTATACAGGTTTTTCTGTACTCCTTTTGGTGTAACCAAAAATACATAATGGCGTCCCACTCTAAGAAAACAAGAGTGCGACACTCTCCAGCCTGCCCGTGTTCTAGCACATGCAGGCTGGAGAGTGTCTCCATATTCTTCTATAACAGTGAGACGACATTATGTCCTCTTGGTGTAACTACCATAAAAAACCCAAAAGTTTCTGGGCAAATAAATCCCGGTTCATACTTGTCCTTAATGACACAGGGACAGGGACAAGGACAAATTTTGGTCAGCTACTGTGAATAATTGGCACAAGCGTTCTGGCTAATTTTTTGCATACGATCTGCAAATGACTCCATCTTTATTTTAGCCAAAAGTTGGCTTATTTGGCCAGGCAGTTTTCTTGTAAATCGCTCAAGGACAAAACGATAGGGAAAAGGACAAGGACAAGTATGAACCGGTTTTTATGACTGACCAGATCAAGGTTGATGGCAACTGACCGTCCCACTTCTTTTCGGGCACACACTGGGTCTTGGGGGCGGAGCCGAGATAGAGGTACCCCCCGGGCATGCATCTTGGGCCGTCGGGCACCTGGCAGGCCTTGCCGAAAAAGTTGTCGGAGTTGTTGTAGCAGAAGCCAAGGTTCTCCTCCCGGGTCCCGCTGAACACCTCCGGGGAGATGTGGTAGCGCCACACCGGCACCCCCTCGAACGTCGTGTCCACGTTGCTGTACTCCCAAAACACCGACCTCAAACAAACCACACCACACTTAACAACAACAACTACAACAACAACACGCATTCCGCTATTATTAAATTAACATGGTGTCATTCTGTTCAGTGTAGCCACCTGGCGTAATTGGTTCGCGATGTTATTGGCTAACATGCCTGTTATACGGCTGTACTCATATGGCGTATCGATCCTAAGTGTTATATACTGTCTTCAATAAATAAGTACCAAGGACTTTCTATAAGCACATGATCAAATGAAGATGATAATTACCTGCATATATTGGGCACGTATGAATACAGGGTGTCTGTTTTCTGCACAAATGGATGGTAGAGTGTACCATCTGAAACAGAAAGTTCTTTAGCTTGTACATATTTTGCTTAGGTATAACATGCACGGTTCAAATAAACCTTTTCAACTCTGAAAAGCAGTAGAGAATACATTTCAGGGGTTTTTAATAAAAGCACAGCAATATTGTACATTGATTAGTAAAAGAATTCCTTACCAGTTCCTTTGATTTCATTTGAAAGATCTGTAGTCCACAAGCTGAGATGTCTAAAACATGACGTTCTATGTAGGGATGTTTAAGTTACAGAATTTTAAATCGGTTAAGTTATCAGTTAAGTTATTTGCGCAAAATTTAAATCAGTTAAGTTATCAGTTAAGTTAGGCAAAATTAAATCAGTTAAGTTATCAGTTAAGTTAACTTAACTGATAACTGATGACTAACTGAATTTAATTTCAGTTACATGGTAAAATTTTGGAAAAGTTAAAATCGAAAATTTTCACTAAAAATCCACTTTTTCAAGTTTTTTGATGGTTTTGAATTATATAATGTATATAAATTTGATTTATAGCAATTGTGATCATTTTTATTTATTATGTATATGCTGCTTTGACTCCTCTAGGTAGGTACCACCAGACCAGTCTACCAGCACGGGCCAATTTAGTACGCTCCAATATTATAAAATTTGTCATCAACGTTAAATTTTTTCTAAAAGCTGATTAACGAGCACACCAGAATTAGATTTTGCCAAGAGTTTAAAATTTTTGGTGCTAGGGCACGATTTTTTAACATATCCAAAATTCCAAATACCCTCAGCGTTCAGCCGACAGCAAACAAATAAATAAATAAAAGCTAAAATAATACTATCGAGTGACACAGTAACAACGTAATCTCACGTGGTGGGCGTAGCTAAAAGGAACCGACAATCTGATTAGGTTATGGTTAAACTTTTTTCTGGATTCCTTTGGATACACCAGTTTCCGATTTGGCTCTGTTTTTTGCCGCTAATGTGCACTGCATCTACCCCACTGCAAAACTGAAAATGGTTGTGATATTCTTTTAATTATGTATAATATTATACAAGTATAACATACCTATGCCATATGTGACTAAAATACATCGACAAAAAGAAACGTGCACATTCAACGAAAGCCTTCAATATTTCGGGTCACATTCCCACAGCATAACTGAAATTCCTTAAATCAGTTACGCTGAACTGAATTATTATTTTCGTTATGCGCTTAACTAAAAATAAAATCAGTTTTGACACTTAACTGAAAATAAAATCAGTTTTGACGCGTAACTGAAAATAAAATCAGTTAACTGATTTAAATCAGTTTTTGGAGTCTAAATTGGTTAAATTATCTGTTAAAGTTAAGGCTCAAAATAATTTCAGTTAAAGTTAAAGTTAAAGTTAACCACGAGAAATTAAATCAGTTAAGTTATCAGTTAACTTTAACTGATAACTTTTTTAAAAAAGTTATCAGTTATCATTAACTGAAACATCCCTCTTCTATGGCATTAACAACAAGCAAAGTGTCTGCTATTGTACTAAAAACGTCAGGTGCTTCTATATAGCTTCCCGTGCATTACAAAGCATGCATTTCTGACGGTCAACCACCACATGCTGACCAAAACATCAAAATTAGGTATTACACTAAATACACACTTTAGTAGGTACGTTATCGATTATGAAGGTGATCTGTGAGTATGACAGTTGGAAACTATGCAGCAATAAAAAAATAATAACTCAAAGCTAAAATATTAGAGCATGTATCGTCGCCTTGAACTAAAGTCTGACAAAAAATAGCTGCACCACTTGAGAACACGAAACATGTGATTTCGTTACGATAAGAATTCAATTGTATCACGCAAAGAATTCAATTGTGAGCTGTGACTTTCAAGAGTACTACAGCAAGTAGTCGCAGAAATCATGTCGCTAAAATAAGTCGCGCATCTATTTTTTGTCAGACTTTAGGCTACCTACCTGTGTAGAGGATTGCCTAACTCTTTCTTATGTGCGACTCTATTATTATCTCCCATATCCTGTATCCATTATGGTGCATCTGTTTAATGATGCTCTGCAATTGGCTGTGTATCAGTTATCAGTTAGAATGAGTGTGGGGGGGGGGGGTGAGAAGACCAATGCCCTACTTCTCTCCGTTCCAGCTCTTGATTGTTCCCCTCTTGGACAAATCCGAGGCCCCAGTGTCCACTTCGAATCGACCATTGCCAGTCCCGTTCATCTAAAACAAAACCACCCAAATTATGATCCCACTTTAGTCTGCCTTGCTACGCATCATACTCTTTTCCTATTATATGTATTCTTGTAGTATTTCATACTTTTGTAATGTTTCACCTGCATACCTATGTCAATTTATTGGACTTTATGTTTCAATTAAATAAACATTCATTCATAGCAGTAACTTCACTAGACTCAAGCCATGCTTACGTGAAAACAGACTCTACTATAAAATGAGCAGTAGTCTCTCCATCATTCTGCTGTACTCTTTGCGTCACTGTGCATCCATTAGTGACCAGACATGCTGACCTGATAAAAGAAGCCCATTCGTTTGGGGGCGTGGAAGTCTAGGCCGAACTTGGCTAATCCGTTCATGGTGTTGAATATCTTGTCGGAGTATCCCTCGAACAACAGTTCGCGCACGGTCACCCCGTCGGTCAGCAAAGGATGCTCTTTCAGGATGATACGCATGATGGTCGAGATAATGAAGCCCATCAGGGGCCGCTTGGACAGGATCGCAAGCTCACGCAGGAAATTCACCGTTGTCTGAAATAGAGACCAATTGGTGGTGTGCTTTCAATGCTGACCTTTTGGCCACAAATAGATACAATTTATCACAAAGCCACATTCAGAATGATACCCTCGCGGACTGATGGTTGAAAAATTGTTACAATTCAATAAAGTATCATAACGAAACATTTCACACGTGGTTTATAGGAAAATGTGGTTTCCTGATACAGTTACTACTGTAGCTATGCATCATACCTAATATAACGTTTACAAAAACATTGCGTCATAGTGTTATAAACGGTGATTACATAAGAATGTGAGTGAACTAAAGCTTATCACAAATAAATACCTTTTGAAATAAACCACAAATTTGTTAGGACCTAAGTACATATCCGACAATACATATCCAGTACCAACGTCAGTAACAACAATTCATCTAAAAAATTCAGAAACGAATTCCAGTAATTGGGGAGGTAGTGACTGACCCAGTAGGGTACATTGGGGACGACGACTTTGAGGTCGAGGCTGGCGACGCTCTCCTCAGGCACGAAGAAGAAGGTCTTATTGTTCTCGTAGAACACAGTGTCGTGGTCCGTCCACATCACGTTCTCACGCTCCAGCACTTCTCTAAAACGTGACACATTTAGATACGCTCTTACAGTGTGGAACGAACGTCAAAAGTTGGTGCTGGGTTCAAGACTAGACTGGGTAGTGGGTCCCCACAAGTCAACCAGCAAAAAACTCTGCAGTCACAATTTGACTGAATTTAGTGAGGTATCATGTTTCGGAAACTGAGATTCGTTGACGTATGCATGGTCAACATTTTCTTAACTTCTAGAAGCAACTCGACAAAAGTGAAAAGCATTGGACCACAAACTGCAACACAGCGGTGGAATGCATAAAGGCAGTCTTAGCTCAGTCTTGCTAAACGCAGTCTAAGGGCAACGTTCTAACCTATGTAGAATTTTTCGTTACGATGTTCTAAATTACTGAAATAGAACGGCGTAGACTGGTTTTAACGTAAGACTGCCTTTATGCATTCCACCCAAGAAGGCTTAATTCCACGACAAACTTGAATGTGAATGGCCCAATTTCATTGACTTCGGGGTCGTCCCCTTTGAGTATTCGGTGGGGGTTAGTGATGTTGAACATCCAAAACTGCATGCGGATGTCGAACTTGGGGTTGCGCCAGGATTGCCCAGTGGCCGTGTCCGGCGTCAGGGGGGATTTCTGAAACAACACAGCATACTATGTACATTACTGAAATTGCCCGACACGTCTCAGTATGTCCACAAAGGCACAAAGACATTTACATTAAAAACAATGTTAAAGACTAGAACTGGATCAATTTGTTTTTTTGAATAGTTTTTTCTCGCGTCTGTCTCCGTTGAATAAATCAATTGCTCAGCCTCGTATTTTTCAACGAGGTTCAATATGGCATTCATTTATCTATTTAGTTTCAGCGCTTGATATGTATATACATATCTTGTACATATCTGTACACATCTCAGTTGTCACTCAGTATGTCCAACACTGTTTATACAACAATTAAATTCTGCCAACCTTGACTGTACGTGACAATATTATTAAAGATGACTGTACCTTCTTGACCAACAAGCTGACTATGGTGGGCATGGCGGTGAGCAGGACAATTCCCAGGGCGATCAACACGAAGCCCGCGACCAGCAGCGCCCCCAGACATATATTCTGTTTCCGTAAACCCATGCGCGTCTGCAATACAGTGACAACAGTGCAATACGTCGCTGTGTGGGTTATGCCGTCTAGTTTCTCATGCCTGCCAATTAAACTGTACTGTGCATTCGTTTTCTGCACAGCAAAGACAACTTACACTAAGTGACACACTTAACGCTTCCTCACAACTTCCTTGGCTCTGTCTGTTTTGCATTGAACAACAGCACAACAGTTTTCGGTGCTGCTACAGTGCTTTATTTCGGTAATCGGATTATCTATTTACTAAATGTCACAGTAACTTAGATTGATATTAATTATGTAATTATGACTTAAACTTAGTAATAGTTATTACGCAAACACAAAAATCATAGTGATCGAAATTGAAAAAGTGATATTCACACGGAGGAATTTCAGCCCTCAGTTTTCTAGAAGTTAAGAATGTTACTGTATCTGTGACAGGTAAAACATCATTCGAAGCGCACCTAAGACGGCAGCATTTGTTTATACGTACATATACTGTAATTTATATGATCTTGAATAGTTTCTTATATGCATGACGTACATTTTAAACTGTGCGCGTAACAATTTCTAAACAAAAAATAATCGCCTGACAGCATGTAACACCTCCAAAATAGTGGGTGTAATGTATGTAACCATCAAGGCTAAGTTTCTGTATGTCTATCTTAGGGTCCTTATAAGGCCGCTTGCTGTCCAGCAGATAGTAATGAGGGCCGTCAAGTGGGCCAAGCGGCTGAGTGCAAAGGAGTTGTGAGACCGTTAGACAAAGGTCACGAGTTCAGGCATAAGACGTAGCCCTGGGTTACTAACTAAGTTCTACACTACCCTATCTATCATAAATCGCACAACGCACACAAGTTCACTGCAAATCCTTCTAGACAGTGGGTTCAGTTTGTCCGTGGTCTGTCTTCTATTTTACACTTCATGGAATTAATTAGGCCATAGAATTTTGTCAACACAACCAACTCTCTCTAAGACTCACCCAACTGATTAATTTCAAATGGTGCAGTCAAGGGATTGGCCGGTAGGTGTGTCATGTGGCACTAGCTTAGTCAGACGTGGGTGGGCTTGAATTTCATTAATTTATTTGTAAAGGGTCAAGTTTTATGGCCCATTTTATAAAGATTAAGACTAGAAATATAAGATGTTTGATTACAGTAGGACTTGTAATTGTTGAAAGGGGGGGACCGAGAACGTCCCCGAGGGGGCCAAACAAACCCCGTTACAGTATGTACACAATCATAAAAAATAGAATTTGAAAATTAACTGGTAAATAAATGAATTGTAAACAATTTTCATAGTTACAAAAGAAGTCTAGGTGGCTCGTGCTTGCTTTTCAGTGCTTATTTTATAATGTAGTGCTAATACAGCAAAATAGGTGATTTGAGTGTTTTTTATTTTGATAAATATGTGCTAGATAGATGTTTGCATCGTCCAAAACTGTGCGGGAGGTTGTCCTCGTCTCTTTGATGTAAAATTGATTTTAACAAATTTCATACGGATTTTAAAAAATTTTGTGATATCGAACAATTAGTTGGTCTAATTGGTAATTAAACTGCAAGCGACCATTAATTAAATGGGAAAAAGTAAGATTTGCAATGGCGCAGTCATGAAGTAATCATAGCTAAGGTATTACATGCAGGCAGGCAGGTCACGTGAGCTTGAGTAACGATACAGTTAACAGCAGTTTTGTAGGAATGCAATTTATTCAAGCCGAGAATTGTAGACACACACGTGGCGATGAAGCACAACTCAACAAATTTTGCTGCAATACATTGCTGCTTTTGTAATTGTAAACTTAAGTTATTGCAGCACTGAGTTAAGGCGGTAGTTCCATAATCGCAGTGACCCGTTTTTCCGACAAATCCACACACTGTGAGTAAAGAGACGATGATTTTCTTCAACTGCACCAAAAAACACCCAGAGCATTTTTTATTTGGTGTAAAATACCATGGTTAAGACTAGCTACCACGTTGGCTTACTGAACTGTAAGCCAGTGGAGTAGCTAGTCTTAACGTGGGATTTTATCAGTGATTAAAACGTGATGGAATACAGTTTTGAGTCTTGTTTCAAAAAATTGTAGCCAATTTATTCCTCCTTTACTGGTTGTTCTGAAAAAAAGCTTTGAAAATAGCCTCATGTAAAAAAACTGCGATTCTGGAACTACTACCTTAAGTAACTTGATTTAAAGTGGACAAACTATATACACTACAAGGTTTTCAAAAAACGCCGGCGCGACAATTTTTACGTTATAAACTTGAAGCGAGTTGAATGAATAATCGAAACAAATGACTGACATGCTAAAACATCTGCACGCTTGCCAATTGCGAAAAGTAGGCAATGCTTGGCAAAAAAACGAACAAAATAATAACGATGCCTGAATGTGCTGTGATGTAGGTAGCCAGATAAATCTTGGCGCCCAGAAGAAGTTGCATAGTTCAGGCCAAAGTCTGTGGCAGCGTGACTATACGGTCTGTCTGAGTGCTAGTCGAGTAAATGATTCATTCTTTAGGGAAAAAGTGTTGCTTTTCGTTAATGTGCTAACATTAGGCTTGCCGACTCAGACCAAAATTTAAATTAAATAAAACACATACTGTAATTCACAAATACTGTAGTCTTAAAATTTATCTTTATAAGTATATACATATACCTAGTATATCAAGTGTATGACTTTTGCCTAGTTTATACTTGTCTGTAAGAGCGTTCGTCCGTGAGCAAAAAGTTTGATCAGCTGTTACAGAACAATAAAGATAACTAATGCAAGCTAACCTACATGTCGATGTACGGTAACCTATACGATGTCTAAGAATGCGCAAAATATTATAGATATATGTGATTCTACCAAGGTTCAACACTTTTTACGCGGCGGCCTCAGCCGCCGCGTATACTAGATATTAAGGCAAGCTCTGTAACAGAGCAATTGCCTAGTTCTACATCTAATGTACGGTATGCTGTGCAGTGGAGCAGCGAAACAGGCTGCCAGTTTCAGCGCAGTGTGAGAACGCGTGTTGTTTGTGCGACGTACGTGTGCGGGTGTGCCACTGTAGGGCATATATTGGCATATAATTCCAGCACCCAACATCGATCATCGTTACTCAAAATATTTGATCGATTAATCAACAACGATAGGTCAATAAACGGCAAAATTTTACTTTGTAAATAATCAGCATTCCACAGAAAACCAGAGATTTGAATTCCCTGTAAATGACCATCTAAGACGAAAGTTATTCTGACTGGTCTGACATACCTAGTTATAATTCTAGCAGTGTTCATCCATCAGCACCGCTCATATTGATGCCCTACTGCATTCTCCTTAAAACTAACAGTAGGTAACTGGATTTATTGCTTTCTGGTGTCTCAACAATTCAAAATGTGCCGCGTTTTATATTCTTTAGAGTATTTTGTAGAATAAGAAACAGTCCTGGCTAACTGTCCCATATCTTACAACAACAAAACTCCTAAACAGTAAAACTTTGCTATTCACAAGACGTACTTGTTTGTAGTAGCTTACAAACTTTTCCTTTATTGAAGACAAGTACCAGTGGACAAGAATGAACTAGGCAATAGAATGGAATTTTCTTGAACCACCTTACTGAATCACAATCCAAAGTCACGGCATCCAAAAAAACTGTTTAGCCTCAAAAGTAACTTTATAGAACTTGCAATTTACAACTGAAAATTGAATACTAAGGCCTAAACCTATTCAGCAGCCAATAACCAATCTGCTCCTTATAGAAATGTTGCACCAGTTATCAACAACTCTGAACCAATGCGGTTGACTAATGATCGACACCGCATATTTCGCGTTGAAACAGCTATTAAGCAACAATCGTGAATTCAGAGCAACACAATCCTAGCAGAAGCGGCTGGGTTAAAAACAGGGTTTTAAAAAATGAAATGAAGTGAAATCGTCTGCGCGTTGACGCACAAAACAGACGCTTGCCAATTGCATCGATGGTTTTTTCAGAGGTATATGTGTTCCGCTGGCGTTTTGCACAAACTGACATTTTAACCCATGCTGTTAAACTCATCAACTGATAACACACAAATAACAGCTGGCCTCAGTGTACTCTTGCCACACCCACACAACCAGTGTAGTCGACTAACCATGGCGGCTCTAAGAAACACTTAAACATCTATAACCCATTGGCATCGTTGTGACATTTAAGACTGTTAAATCTCTGGGCCTATTCCTTTACCGGATTAAAGGGTTAATTTTAATCGGACTAAACGGACATCTATGCACGCTAATGTTACGCGTGCATGTTAAATTCGTTTAGTCCAGTGGTAATTTTAAGGCCAATTAACACGATCGAACTTGCTCCGAACTTGCTCCGGACCGAGCTTGCTCCGAACCTAGTCTGGAGCAAGTTCGGAGCAAACTTTTGCATGCACACGATCGAACTAGCTCCGAACTTGCTCCGAACTCATTCCGAACTTAGCACAGCAGCCAATGAAAATTTAGCTAGAATATAAACAGCCAATCAGATTTAACGTTTGAAAAACGTCACCGTTCCTTCAAACTTTTGAATTATTTTGCCGCCAAAATGTTTTAAATGCGGGCAGCGGCTGCGGTTGCTGTTATTAGTGTGTTGTGGACGATTCTCACCCAAACGTAAACGCAGTCGACGCTGTTGGGCGCAACCTTGGCTTCTGCGTCGTCAAAAAAGGGTTGCTACAATAATTTGGTTGAAGAACTCCGTCTAGAAAACCCGTCGAGTTCCACAGATGGCTTCGGATGAACGGCGTGACATTTCGACTGCTACGTGAAATGACTGATTTCGAAATCAAAAAGTTAAAACTTCAATTAAAATAGTTTTGTGTAATTCATGTGGAGCAATCGATTTTTATAAAAAAACTATGAAACTAATTTTTAATTTAGTCAGTAACTTACCCGCATATTATTCCCCAAGTTGCTTCGCCAAAGCATCAAAAGCCGTTGGCGCAAGTGCTGACACAAAAACACAAACGCTGATTGAACAGAAACTATATGTAGCAACGGAGACTAGTAGCGTGGGAAAATTTTTTCTAAGCAATTTGATTGGCTGCTGAACGGTAGGTCCGATGCAACTTCGGAGCAAGTTCGGTGGAGCATCGAACCTTCGAGGCAGGTTCGGAGCAAGTTCGCAGGTGGTCCGGAGTAGGTCCGGAGTGCGTTTACACGATCGAACATGCTCCGAACTTGCTCCGGACTAGGTTCGGAGCAAGTTGGGTCGTGTAAATTGGCCTTTAGAACGGGGTCAGACTAACATTAAGCCGCTGACTTATTTTAACTCGTTTAGTCTGTTTAACCTGCCAATCCAAAACCTCGGACTAAAATGAGTCCAGTTCGTTTAATCCGGTCAAGGAATTGGCCCCCTGTTAAAGACTGATTAAAACTTACATACCTGAACACACAATGTCAGATGCGAAGATTCTGAGGGGACCAGCAAATATGACATTTTAGATTTCATTTTGACTAAAAAGCTAAAATTCAAAGTCTAACGCATACTGTCAATAAGCTTTGCTTTACTTAGTTACCGTTCTCAATAAGTAAACCGGTTCTGTCAAAAATACCCATAAATTGTTATTTTTCAAGTCAGTTTAGAAAAAAGGTTTGATCGCAGATTTAGCAGTTGAAGACAAAACCAGCCGGTATACCATTTTTGCAAAAATTCTTGCCACAAGTGAAGCTTAGCTCCCACGTGTCCGTGACTGCCTGTGACTAAGTTGCAGTCCGAAAGGGTACAAGGAATTCAGAAACAATCTCTTTTTAACCTTGACGAAAAATGAAACCCCAGCCTTAAATAAAACCCCAAGTAAGCCTTTCATGAAACAATAAAACTATATATATTCACAATTTCTGAAATTATATTCGAGGTAATACGGTACATTGTTATAACAAATAACAATGTTGTAATAACAAATTAATGAATTGTGTAGTTTTTTTCAGTAAACAACCCCTCAGTTGCGGACATCCGGACAAATATGAATCGATCATTTTATCGGTCACGGACACGAAATCAGACACGAACAGCCTTCACGGACAAGTAAGAGCCAAACTTGACCAGTGAAAATCACAAAAGTGCTAGGTATTGTCCGCAATCGGTGCAGTTGCAGAAATGCAAAAGACAGATGAAATCCAGCTGCATTGGAAAAATATAGTAAAAAACTGACCGACAATGACAAGTTTTCAAATATCAATCTGCAGGAGTGGAAGGCGAAATGAAAACACAATTCGCCGCTGAGCAGTTTTGACTTTCAATTCGCAAACAGTTTTCAAAAAGCAATTTTAAAGCCATTGAAAATTGTTACTATACTGTTTGATCGCATATAGAACACGAAAATACGGCTGCTGTGTAAATAAAACATAATGCAATGCTAGTCAAATGTTTGTTATGTACAATGTATTTTATAGCGGAAAATTACTGGGTACATGGAAGAAAAACATATAAAAAAACAATGACTCGAAAGTGTCAAAAAGTACTAAAA
>JASANF010010155.1:0-25956 GCA_030248245.1 Trissonchulus sp. WLG1_4 | reverse complement strand
TGTATGTGTAAGTTATTCCTGATCTAGACCAGGCATAGCTGAAGTATAACCTAATAACTTTTAGAAAAACTTACCAATTTCCATATTTTTAACATATTCATGTTTATTTAGCTTATATATTCTTTATTTAGAGTAAAAATAACAAAACAAAAAAGATTAAAAATGCTCGCATTCAGGTTTCGTTCGCCATCAGGTTACTGACTGGGCCCAGAAATCGACGCAGATTCGGTGAGCGGACGAGAAACAAATCTGCTCACACGAGACGAATCTGTCAGCGGGGCTTATGTTGGCATATTCTCGAGCTCAATTGGCTGTTTGCTAGGCTGTGATTGGATAACAATGATGCAGCCATATTTTTATTGGACAGCTGAAGAATAAGTTATTCTCCAGTTATTCTCGAGAATAGTTCTTCTGAGCTATTCTCTAATGGTGCAGGGGAAAAGTTGGAGAATAAAACCTCGAGAATAACTATTCTGGAATAGCTCGAGAAATAAGAATAGCTGGAGAACAACTTGGTGCAATAGAAAAGACAAAGAGACACTTTAGGACTGGTTTTATCCAAAAATTCGGCCGCTTCGACCGGCCAGCAGGTTTCACAGGCAGCCGGCCGCCCGGCACGGGTTTCGCGGCCGGTCACAAACACTACTTTAATTGGTACATAATGTAATATCGGTTTCAGTGCTGTATATTCACTGTATTGGAACTGCCGCATCGTAGGGTTTTTGATTTTTCTAGAACGATTGGGAATCGAATTTGTGCGTCACTGATTTTTGAAGATCGGCGCAGCAAACCGGATGCAACTCGTTCGAACCACCGTTGCCACTCCAAACCCACTTGCTATTTAAAGTTTCCGAACTTTCCGAATTTTCATTTCTAGAAAACAACTCCAGCCTAACCTTGCGCGGCTGCTCCGTCCTATTATGCCCTATTTTCTTTCAATTTTCAATCAACAGTTTCGCAATTTCAATTTTTTGCAATAAAAATTTTTTGAACTTTAAACAGTTGACAGTTTGTGTAATATTGACTGAAGTTTCAGACTTGGCGAGCAATTTCTTGTCACAATGAAAATATTGTGTTTTTTCTTTTAAATATTTTGTTTCTTTTCTTTTTTCCTATTTTCTGTCATTTTTTCTTTCTTCCAAAACTAATCCCTCAATGGCCATCACAGAGAGGTTTTTCTTCTATATATATTTTGAACTTTACTTTTGCATGAACTTTTTTCAAGGATTCACAGTTCTGTTGGTTTGATTTCTTGCCTCAATTAATTTATCATTTAGAAAAAAAATAGTTTCACTTTGGAACAATTTTTTTTATTCGAATTTCAACTTGCCTTCGCGGTTCAAAATTCGCACCACATTTACACGCCAGTCACCACGCACCACATATCCGTAATTCAGGTTTTATCCGTAATCGAGCACAAAAAACCGTTGCATTTTTTATACCTCTCCGCTTTTTTGAACGGATTACTTGACGATATGTAGAGACGTCCTACTTGCCGAGTAGGACCAAGAGTACCTCATAGGAAGATATGACCCTCTCCCGGTCCGCCCGGCAGCGCCCATGCGGCGCGCGAAGTAGGCCTTTTATGTCCGGCTTTGAGGGGGGTACTCCCCTCACTCAGCTGAAGACCCGGGTACTCAACTGAGGGGGCGCACCCCCCCCCTCAGTTCAGCAGTACCCCGTCTTCAGTTGAGGGGGGTATTATATATGTACTCTTGGAAAGCGAAAACGAAAACGAAATTTTTATCAACCGAAATTAAAGCGTAGCTGTACCTAGTACGAGTACCTACATTGCTTTTCTTTCTAGTCTACATAACTCTCAGACTGATCTTTGTCCTAAATGTTAATCTAATTTTTACAACAGTTGATCAAAGTTGAGTCTTAAGGACAAAAAACAAGCACCCGTAGTAAACTTTTTATGGCCATAGTCCTAAAAATCCGACAGTCATTTTTCCGAACATTGCCGGATATGATATATTGACCCTGCGAAAATGAACAACCTCCAGGCTCCAAGAGCTGCTTCGTTCCCACAAGGCCGTTTTAACATATATGGCACTGTTCGGAAGTAATGGCGCCAGATCTTAGAAAAGTGCCGGTGTCACGGGCAAAAGTCTCCCCCTGTCCCCCCGGACATTTTTGCCTCTGCAAAACTGTCCGGGGACCGGGGGACACGTATACCTAGTCAAAACTCAAAACTATCCTGGGGACACTTTTGACGGGGTCACTTTCGCCCGTTACACCGGATTTCGGCTCTTTCTTATGAACTAGTCTTACTTTCTTTTATTCCAAGAAGGATATCCGCTAAGGCAAAAAAGTTAAATTGTAAACTTTTAAACACTGACAGAAACGGAGATCAAACTTTAACTTTGAAAAAGTTGATCAAACTTTAACTTTAACTTCAACTCTAACTAAAATTAGACATTTGCTTCTTTTTAACTTTAACTGAAATAAAAATGGGTTAACTTTTTTACGCTAGTATCCACATGCAGGTAAAAACACTAAAGTTACGGCTTAATTTAGTTCTATTATTGTGTCAAAATAAAGTGGTACGGTAAAAAATAAAAAAAACGACAGCAATTATTTTGTAATGGTTTCGACAATCAACGGATTTGTTTTTAATGTAAAGTTATGAATCAATTTTACTAGGAACGAGTTTGCTTAAAAACTGGGTAGGTAAACAATAAATCAGTATACATATATAAATTAAGTAAACCCAACAATTTGCGCTATTGTCTGAATTGCGTGACTAAAAAATCTCAATCGCAAATGACTTGGGGCTATTTCGAATTTGCGCAATTATTGCAGCGCTATAGTAGTACTGGATGACTTGATGAAAAGTGTTATTGTTATTACTGCAGGAATTAACATTAATTCCAAAACCATGCATTTGACACAATTATTTCTGTGTTCGTTCTACTATCTCACCTTTGCTGCCGCCTCAGACGCGGACGCTGGCTTCTGGACTCACGAAGAGTTTTTGTCGCCGGAGCGATTTTGGCTCCGCTGGAATATAAGCGGGTTTGGAGCCAACGATGTGGCCACTTTTGAGATCGCAGCCAAAACCCGGGGTTGGATCGGTCTGGGATTCTCGACGTCTGGGCGAATGGTCGATTCGGATATTGTTATTGCTGGAGTGAAGAATGCGGACGGACAACCCTATTTGACTGTGAGTCTGGGGCTTGAAAAACAAGCTTTTGAATCAAGATGCATAATGCGTAACGCATGATTTACTCAGTATATATTCATTCATGCAAAATTTTTGCAGCATTTTGCTACGAAGTATTTTTTCAGAATTGTTTAAGGAGTAGGGACCTATTGGAACTGTGACGCCAAACCAGTGACGCTTGCCTGAACGGACAGTAAAATATTAAAGTATTAATTAGTAAGTATATTAATGTATTAATTGAACAGAAATTCAGTTTGTTCGGACTTCCGGACGTCATCCGATTGTCCGTATGTTCCAAAGTCCGTACAGAAGTATGACTGGACCATACTGCTTACTATAACGCAGGGTAGCAGAATAGGTTGTTACTTTTGATCGGTACTGTATTTCTGTACACTACGACATCTTATCCTTATCCATGGGTAAGCTTACTCGTTAGGCCCTAAACTGGAAAGCATATACCACTGATACCGCCTCTAATAGTGCATGAGTTCAGCGGCAACTTCTTCGCTGCTTTTCAGAGATGATCCGACAAGTTTTTAAGTGTACCTATCATTCCATCTTTATGTACTCTTGATGAATCTAATTTTTAGGACCGTTACGGCAGGAGCAATACCGTACCCTTGATAGATGAGCACGAGGATTATCACTTGATCAGTGCCACGCAAAATGAGACGCACACTGTGCTCTTGATACAACGCAAGATGGACACAGCAGACGCCAATGATCAGTCATTATTGGTAATTGATCATATCAATAGTACATAATAGGACATATGTTCTCTATCATCATCTGCACAAATCGTAATTTTAAGATAGCGTGTACTTTTATTTTATGTTATTTTATTTTACGTGTATTTTTATGGGGAACAAAGACTTTGAGTACATATTTCGGACATTTGGTGACATACCTTTTAGATTATCCGTTCTTTGATAATATACCGAACCAAAGTTTGCTCAGAAGAAAAGCGGTAAAAAACTTAGTCCTCAAGTTAATTTGAGGCATAATCATAAGAGCTTTGGCTTCGTTGCTAATGAACCGTTCCTTTAGGTCTAAAGTAAGGCAAACTGAGAGTCTCATTGTAAAGGCAGTGCCAGACGTAAATACTTTTGAATAACTTTTTGTTCCTTCTAGAGAAGGAACTATTGTTTTGAAATCAACTCTGCATAGTGTAAAAGTAACAGCCACATGTTGTCCAGCGCATATGATTAACACGTAAAGTCAGTATGGGAACCGACTGCTCTTTTTTTGAAGACAGGCTTTTTGCTTACTATTTTTAATGAAATAATGCTTAATAATACTTTTGCCTGAGTATTAAGTTGTCATTTTACTAAAATTTCGTGATTTAAAAAACTTTCGTTCGGTAATTTTTCAAACTCGATACATATACTTATCACGTGATCGTCTAGTCTGCTGTTTGTTTTGTACTTCCCTTCTTCATAGTCAAAACTAAAGAATACTATTCATCAAACTGGCGTGGTCGAGTGGTCAGAAGCGCTAGTCTAGAATTTGTGGGTCTGGGTAAAATCCAGCCCCAGCCCCAGCCCCGGCCCCAGCCCCAGCCCCAGCCCCAAGTGGGTAAAACCCAGCCCCAGCCCCAAATGTAACAGTGGGTAAAATCCAGCCCCAGGCTGGGTAAAACCCAGCCCCAGCCCCAACTGGGTAAAACCCAGCCCCAGCCCCAAATGGGTAAAATCCAGCCCCAGCCCCAAATGGGTAAAATCCAGCCCCAGCCCCAACTGGGTAAAATCCAGCCCCAGCCCCAACTGGGTAAAATCCAGCCCCAGCCCCAACTGGGTAAAATCCAGCCCCAGCCCCAACTGGGTAAAATCCAGCCCCAGCCCCAACTGGGTAAAATCCAGCCCCAGCCCCAAATGGGTAAAATCCAACCCCAGCCCCAACTAGGTAATTTCCAGCTCCAGCCCTGGCCCCAGCCCCAGCCTACGCCCACCCCGGCCCCGGTTGGCAAAACACATCACCACAATCAGATAGGCAAACCTTTGATGCAACTTCAACTATTACATCAAGGCCGAATCACCGTTAGGGCGAAAAAGCTTTGATGCATAATTAGTCAGTGTTAGGGAACTGTAATCGTGTAATGCTGAAAAGTTATATACGTACAAACTATGATGTGAATTTGGTCTCATTTAATATGTGAAAAGTACCTTTCTTCCAAAAGTACCTTTATATTTTGACTGTATAACTAAGTAAGAAATTCTTATATTTGGATAAAAATGCGCAACCGAATGTTTACAATATTCCTGTTTCTAGCCTATTGTTTTTATTCCCATAGGCCTTTTCTACGAATGTATTAACTTTGTAAAAACATTGTGCAAATTATGGTTCGACTCCGAGACGGCGGGCTTACCTGTATTTATGATCAGCGAGCTAGCTCAAAGTGGGTGTTTTTCTTGGTTTGTGATTCTTACGTCTTGATGCTCGCTCGCTCCCCCAGCTCGCCGTCTCCTACTCTTTGTGGTTTGTAAGTTGTACTGTAGAAGTCCATACTTATCATTGTACAAGTCCTTTTTTTGTTAATTAGTCCTTATAATTGTTTGAGAAGTCCTTTGAAGAGTCCTATCATTCATTAGTAAAGTCACACATTTTAGATTCATTGTCTTAATTGTGTTCATTTCGGCTAAGTTAGGGGTTTAGGTGTGACAATCGTATTCAACATTAAAGCAATGCACTTTATCATACGAATTTAAATTTTCTAACACTAAACTTCAATCTCAGTTCTGTACATTTTCAACCAACTTTGGCTCTGTTCCGTCAAATTTTATTTGTATAAATTCTCACAGTTTGTATCTTTTAGTTACATTTCGTGAAAACTTTGATCAGTTTTCTGTCGAATTTTAGATAAAATTCAGTGAGCTTTATGTATTTTCCTTGCAGTTCAATTCCTGCTTTGTGTCGATCGAATTCATGTATCTAATGCTAAGTTTTCGTAATGATTTTTAATTTTTCTGTATTTTTCAACAACACCAATCAATAGATACCACCTGAGAAGAATAATGCATGTATGTAGGTATGCTTCTGAAATGATTTCGGCCTGATTCGGCCTACATAGCAGTGACACGACCAGCTAAAGGCCTATTGCCACGAAGGCGCAATTTGCTCCATGGCGTACGCCATGGCGCATGAGCGGGCGCATGACAGGGCGCACACGCACACTTGCATTCTGCATTGTGTGAAATAATGCAGCAGGCAGGCAGTGTGAAAATATATCACTGCTATGTAGGCCGAATCTCCTTTAGGCCGAAATCATTTCAGAAGCATACCTACATACATGCATTATTCTTCTCAGGTAGTATCTATTGATTGGTGTTGTTGAAAAATACAGAAAAATTAAAAATTATTACGAAAACTTAGCATTAGATACATGAATTCGATCGACACAAAGCAGGAATTGAACTGCAAGGAGAAGCTTACTGAAATTTATCTAAAATTCGACAGAAAACTGATCAAAGTTTTCACGAAATGTAACTAAAAGATACAAACTGTGAGAATTTATACAAATAAAATTTGACGGAACAGAGCCACAAAGTTGGTTGAAAATGTGCAGAACTGAGATTGAAGTTTAGTGTTAGAAAATTTAAATTCGTATGATAAAGTGCATTGCTTTAATTTTGAGTACGATTCCCTACCAGTGACTAATTATGCATCAAAAGCTTTTTCGATGTAATAGTTGAAGTTGTATCAAAGGTTTGCCTATTTGATTGTGGTGATGTGTTTTGCCAACCGGGGCCGGGGTGTGCGTAGGCTGGGGCTGGGGCCAGGGCTGGAGCTGGAAATTACCTAGTTTTGGTTGGGGCTGGATTTTACCCATTTGGGGCTGGGGCTGGATTTTACCCAGTTGGGGCTGGGGCTGGATTTTACCCATTTGGGGCTGGGGCTGGATTTTACCCAGTTGGGGCTGGGGCTGGATTTTACCCATTTGGGGCTGGGGCTGGATTTTACCCAGTTGGGGCTGGGGCTGGATTTTACCCATTTGGGGCTGGGGCTGGATTTTACCCAGTTGGGGCTGGGGCTGGGGCCGGATTTTACCCAGTTGGGGCTGGGGCTGGGTTTTACCCAGTTGGGGCTGGGGCTGGGGCTGGGGCCGGGGCTGGGGCTGGGGCTGGATTTTACCCAGACCCGAATTGGTTGATATGAACTTCGAGGGTTCGACACCCATTCGTTGACTTTTTTGCAAAAAGTTTACACCGCAAAATCTTTTGTCAGCAAAAACTGTTTTGACGGGAGATATTGTTGTCGAGGAAAAGCGATTGCGTCATTGAAATCACAAGCAGTTGCGGTGATTATAACATGTGTTTTCGACAAAATTGTTGAATTTATACTTAGTGTGTGAAATCAACACCTTAGCAGTGGAACTAAATAGTACACAGGTATTAGGGCGAAGCTGAATTCTCCTGGGTACATCAAGCAGAATTTTCACTCAGCGAAGGAACCTTGCCCCCTTTTGGGGCCTGCTTGTTAATGTTGGTGCCGTATATACAAATAATAGCGAAAGTGGGGTACCTAAATTTAAAAAATCGCAATGAGTAATAAAGTTATAGGGGGGTTTGTGGCAATGTGGGTCACAGGGTAATGTGGGTCATGTGAAAGAAAATCGGTTATGGGCTGTATACGAAGCAAAATTAATGTGAAACGTTTGCACACACTTTTAGGTAGGTCCTACATCTGCCTTTTGAGCAAATATTTTCGACAATTTTGCATTCAGCTGCTCAGATACAGATTAATTATCAACACTCACTAACTTTGCTGGACATTAATCCTTAAGGATTGGTCATCTTTGAGCTTATTTTAGTGGCCCTTGCGTAAAAATCTCATTGACATAAGGCTGTTGAATTTATATCAACTTAATGCTCTTTTTATGGCCTATTTAAGTATGTCAAAAGAAAGTTTGCTAAACTGGTGGTCTTGATTTTGCCGACAATAGTTTGGTAAATATCGGATTTTCTTGATTTTAGGCTAATGTGGGTCTTTCAAAGCTTATTGTTTTGTTAATGTGGGTCACTCAGGTTTAATGTGGGCCAAGCCCAATAACCTAAGCCTTTTTTACCTTTTTTATTTTTCATAGTTTTAAATTCTTTTAAAATCTTATTTTGTTTTATATATATAGTGCCCACAAACTAATAATTTCTAAGTAAAATAATCGTTAAGTTATTGCACAGTTGTGATATTCTTTATCTAGGTGTTTACAGCAGTGTCTTGATTTCAGGGCTCGTTTCAGCCCATCACCAACTGGTGTCTTGAATTCAGGGGGGGGTTGGGTACCCCAACTCGTTTCAGCACACCAACAGCTCACCACAGAGTTCATGCTGGTGGTCTGAAATCAAGACACCACCGAGTTCGAGCTGGTGGTGTGCTGAAACGAGGGGATGTATTGAAATTGAAATTATTTTCATAGTTGAAACAAAGTATGTAATATTGTGTTCAATAATAATCAACTAGCTGATATTTATCATCTATTATCAATCTAATCAACTTTAAAACTGAGGGCGTGGTTCAGTTTTAGTATCGTCTAAGCACGTGTATATTATAGACCCAGATTAGCCAAATGTGACCCACTATTGCTTTAATTTTGGCCCACTCAACCCTGTTTTTAGCCAAAATGCTATGATTAAGATTAATCAGTTAAAGCTATTTTAAAAGCAGTTTAAAAATGTTATAAAATAGTTCTAATCTATAGAACGTAGTTTTATCTACATTTTGACCATTTTTACATAACTTTTGATAGTGTATTACTCAAGTTATAATACGTTAAAATGAAATGAATAATGCGCACATTTTACTGTCCCACATTACCCCGTTTCCCCCTAAACACATTTTTTAGGTACCGCGGCTGTACATACTATGGGCGTATCACAAAGAAGATCCTTTCTCTAAAATGACCATCAATCAGCACAAGCTGCAAAATCGTGGAGTACGGTGTGAGTTAATTTTTATTTTGTTTTCACTAGCGTAACAATCAAATAGCAATCGGTAGTTGGTATATATTTCAACCAGACTGAACTATATATTTTACGAACCGGCAATAAATCTAGGAAGGCCATATACCGTATTACCCAACATTTTAAAGAAATCCCCGGTGGCTGACTAGTATTTCGTGGCCGTTTTACGTGGGACTTTCAAGATCGAGGCTTTTGTGAGACTCACGGTTACCTAGATGCCCTACTGTAGAAGAATCAACCACAGACAAAACATGCATAAGATAAAGACAGTTTATTGGCGGCACACATACGAAGATCACCAAACCAAAATCTAACTGAACGCTTCGCGGCTTAATCTTCGGATTTTATAGGAACTATTAGAGCAAAGTACATTTCCTTGAATGTCTAGGGTTTGCATTTTAGAGGTTGTTTTGCAAAAGTTAGAAAATTGGGAAGTTTGAGAGTTAGACTTTAGATTGTATGTATGTATGTATGTATGTATGTATGTATGTATGTATGTATGTATGTATAGTACTAGAGATCGGCCGGGGCCGGTGGCGGGCCGCGGGCTGATGCCGGGCCCGGGCCGGGCGGCCCAGAGAAAATGGCTGCGGCCCCGGGCCGGCCCGGGGCCGATACTTGGCTTAGCGGCCGATCCTTTTATGTACGTACATTTAGACATCCTTTTGGATATTACACCTGGGTGGTACAGTTTCCAATTTCCTCAATAGTCTAAACAAGCCTAGGGTTGTCTTTTACTCGACTATGGGTGTGTTGCTCTTCTACGCAGCTTACAATTGTTTCTAACATTAGTAGGGAGGGACCCGGTTTAACTTTCTAATATTATAGGTAAAGTAGCATCAAGTACAATAACATACAAGCTATAGGTAACCGGTCAAGGACGTATTTAGAACCAGTAAGAGCGAGTTAGGCATTTGCCAAAGTCAATATTATTGACTGCCCCTGACTAGACTACCGTACTACCCACCCATACTATCCTTGACAGGAGCAGGGCAAGGTAATTGTAAAGCAACCTCATATAACAGTGGCACATAAAATAACGTGATGATACTAAGATACCATACTATATAATCTTTCTGACTGTAAGCATCTTAGATCTAAATGCGAGCTGTAGAGACTTTAGTAGCTCATGTTGGTAATTGTTCTTTTCTAAATGCTAAACAAGCTGTGAGCTGTGATTATTCAGTAGTACGGTGTGATGATGAAACAGGATACAAAGATCAAACAAGGTCAAAATCAATTACACATAAGAACACGAATACAAAAATCAATTAAACATATGCCTTATTTATTGTGGTCTGGAAAAGTCTACATGAACCATTGGTTGTCTCGGCGGGGTTTTTGCGCTCCCATTTTGTTGTGGTGAAACTGATACGCGGTAGCTTGGGGTTGATGGTGAGGGCACCCCAAAGGACCAATGACCGAACGCGTATGGGGCCTGTAGGGTTAAAAAAATCGTCCTGCGCGGTAGCCAACGCTTGGTTCGGCATATACAACGAACTGGCTTGCGGCATTATGGCCATGAGCGCCTGCCGTACGACGTCTAGCTGACTCGACGGGTTAGCGATAATGGGGTTTGCGTCCCATTTGGCCTATGAACGGCTGCGCGAAGCTGGTCGGGTAGGGTACGGTCTGTCTACTCTAAGGGAGCGGCACAGGAGCGTAGTCGGCGTTCGGCAAAAGCGGGAAAGGTTCCTTACAGTATCGGTTCGGCGGCTTGCGTCGGCGGCGAATCGCTGAGCTGGTGCATCGGCTGCATTTCGGCTGTCTCCGACGTGTGGGTGGCTTGGCTCTCTATTTCTCAGGTTTACGATGGCTCTATCTCTTTACCTGTCTATCTCTAATAAGGTTTACGATGGCCTCTGGCCAATGTACATACTTAAAAATTCCAACTTAATGCTTACTGAATGTTCTTGCCGAAAATTGGACTTGTTGGGTATAGATTAGCATTCACTCTCTTTTGGGCGTTATAGAAGGGTCTGTTAGGTTAGGAAGTTTAGAAAATCAACGAAGGTAAAGCCTGCTTGTTTGGTTTGTTTTGTTCTAATAGCCACTTCCCAATCCGCCGTTGAGGCCTAGAGGTCGTTTTCCAGGGGGTCAAGAGTCGGCGCAGCAACAAGATCTGTTGGCCTCTTCACGTAATCAAACAGCTGCTCAAAGGCCCTGTCTAGTGTCATAGCCAGCCAGCATCTGTTCCAATGTCCGCTTGGTCAGTTTGGCTAAAGACGTAGCAGTAGTAGAAATCTCGTTAGAGGAAATAAACTTCAGCGGTTTTTTTGTTTTTTTTTACTTTTTTTCGTCCAAGCCAGAAAAGGTGGCGCTCTGAATAACCGACTTTGGGCGATAAAATTTTTCACGTAAGTTTTCGCTAATCAACTCAAAAAAGGAAAGTTGTTACATATTAAATTAGCTTTCATTTAATGTATGTAACATCAAATTTTGTTCAACTTGAAATTTTAGCCTACTTTTCAATGAGAAAAAGTCTTTAAATCGATATACCAAAAAATTCCTATATCGCTCTTGGTATTTTTTGAAACAGTTCTATGTAGCTAATTGCTAATTGCAACTTTTTAAAAAGTCGTGTGTGTAGGCAAACCTTTCTAAAAAAATTTCCAAATTACGTTGACCAACATTGACAAAAATACACTATTTTTCAAACTAATGTTTCGTTAGCTACTTTTTAGCTTCTGAAACTTTTCTCCATGGATTTTAGTACAGAAAAATTAGCTCTATTTTTTGGAAAATACGTATGTGTAGGCAAACTTCAGGTTTCTGAAATTGGGCTATAGCGTACATTTTTTTAAGATTACTGTCAGCTGCAAGAACCAATCCGCATGAAATTTTGCAGACTGTGAGAGCAGTAGCCCGTTTCAATAAACTCACTGGCCCACAGGCACAAATTTGTGGGCCTGTGACCTGTGGCCACCTGTGTAGGGGTGTTTCAGTTAAGGGGGTAATGATGTTTTAGTGGTTTTTGACATTTCAGTGTAATTTTTGCGCCCACAGAACTCAAGCTAAAACGGACTACGGCTTCGAAACTTTAACTACATTATCTTTAGGAAAATATCCCCACCCGTTTTTTTCATTTTCTAAAAATAGTTTGTAGAGAAGGTGTTATGGGCTTTTGAAAATTTTAGAGAAAAGTCAAATTACGTGATTTTTGCACAAAAATGTCATTTTCTCAACGTAGAAACGACTTATCAACTATATCAAAAAAACGGGTGGGGATATTATGTCAGTGCATAACTGCAAAAAGTTTAGTAGTTGTTGGCTAATCTTGAGTTTCATAACTGTGGCGCAAAAATTAATCAAAAAAACCGCTGATGGGGTGCATTCAAATGATTGCAGCAGTAAAATTGCAAAAGATAATCTGCTTTTAAATATAGGTTTTTTTAAAGCTAGAAGGTGTAAAAAAGGTAAAAAAGTTCTAGTTTTTGTTTTTGTTGAGGTTAAGTGCAGTTATGGTAGTTTAAAAAAACACCTAAAAACGCAATTACCCCCTTAACTGATAACTGATAACTTTTTTAAACAAAGTTATCAGTTAAAGTTAACTGATAACTTAACTGATTTAATTTATCGGGGTTAACTTTAACTGAAATTATTTTGAGCCTTAACTTTAACTGATAACTTAATATCATACTTGATTTATACTCCAAAAACTGATTTAAATCAGTTAACTGATTTTATTTTCAGTTACGCGTCAAAACTGATTTTATTTTCAGTTAAGCGCATAACTGATTTAATGAATTTCAGTTCTGCTGTAGGAATGTGATCTGAAATAGTGAAGGCAGACATATCGCACATAGTGATTCCCTTCAATGTGCTCGTTTTTTGCAGATGTATTTCAGCCACATGTGGCATATATGTATCATATATTATGAAAGAAAATGACAGACTCTTTTCAGTTTTGCAGCGCGGTACATGCACATTATTAGGGGTAAAAAACAGACCTAAAAATAATTAACCATCGCGTAATCAGATCATGGCATGCTTTTAGCTACGCCCACAACGTGAGATTACGTCGTTAGTTAGTATGTCAATGGATACTACGATTTTAGATCTCTTTTCATGCTTGCTGTGGGCTGAGGGCACCCTGAGTATATTTGGATATTTCAAAAATTACGTGTCCTAGCACCAATAATTATGAATTCTTGTCGAAAACTAGTTTTAAGATGTCCGTTAATTAACTTTTAGAAAGAATCTGAATGTTTAAGAGCTAATTTTTTCTGAGGTGTTCGCCTGATCAGTTAGAAAAATTTGAATATTGATGAGCAAATGTTTATAAAGTTGGAGCGCACTAGAAACTGGCCCAAGTTGGTACGTGGCACCTATATTACCTAGAGGTAATCAAGTCAGCACATACATGCTAATAAAAAATGATCACAGTTGTTTGTAAATCTAATTTATGAACATTAATATAGGGGAAAGCGCCCAATTACGAACAGTTTCGTAATAGGAACACTTTCAAATTCTTTTGATTGGATTATCTGTTTGAGTGTAGCTTTCTAGCCAAAATTGAATTGGCTCTTAAATGCGCGTGATCGCTTCACACTGACTGAGTTTCAAGCCGACTGGTTGAATATTTGTAAAAATATACCAATTTTTATAAAAGTGGTTCGTCAAAATTGAAAAACAACGGTGATCAAAGAAGAAATTTTCACCGTACTTTACCCCCAGGATTCTTGAGCGGGCAATAACTTTTTATGATAATTTTTGCATCATCGTAAAGTAAATTTTATGCACTGTTCATCTATGTCATCTTCTTTTGAAATCTCGAAACTTTCTCGCTGACATTTTTCCGAAAACCGCTATATGGTAGAAAATTCTGATGGTTTCTTAATACGAACACATGCACACAGAATTGGCACCCATTCGAGAACAGGGTCTCCTATTACGAACCCATTACTCCTGGTAAGGACTGTTCGTATTAAGCAACCTTGGCTCACCCCGGGATTCTCGCCAGCTAGCGTGTTCATATTTAGCCACCTTTTTCCCAGCGTAGCGAAATTTGCTGATGATGTCTGCTCAGTCACGAAGAGTACTGTGTTCTTATTCAGCATCTTTGCTTCCAATTAGGCGACCACCCGTTCTTTTTAGGGTGCCTGTGTACCGCTTAAATTTGGATATGTTCGTAATTGGGCGCTTTCCCCTAATTTTAAAACCTTAGAAAGACTTAAAAAGTGAATTTTGAGTATAAATTTTTGATTCTAATTTTTCCAAAATTTTACCATGTAACTGAAATTAAAATCAGTTAAAGTTATCAGTTATCAGTTAAGTTACCTTAACTGATAACTGATTTAATTTTGCCTAACTTAACTGATAACTTAACTGATTTAAAATTCTGTAACTTAAACATCCCTACACCTGTGAATCGGGTTTCAATGTTTTCAGCTGCGCCTGTGACTCTTCACAGGCCACAGGCACAGGCCACAAGTCCACAGGCAGACACTCGCATGTGACGCACACAATGTAATCGCATGCACGGCTTGCCTGCGAACACACGCAGTTACGCTGACATTTGTCAGCTGGGCTGTTATATGCCCCTTATATGGATTGAAATCTTTTGCAGCTATTAAAATGCTGCTTTTCTCAACTTTTATTCATTGTTTCTTTTTATTTTTAGTGCTAAACTTGCACCACGGTATAAAAGTAATGATATATAAAACTACGGAATTTAAAAAAATTCATACAGCTAAAATTTTCACAAAAAAGGTTTCAAAATTGAACAGGTTCACCTGTAAATCAAATAAATTCAAAAATCTATATTAAACTGATCAGATTTGAAAGCCTGTGAAAAAACGCCACAATTGTGAGCTTGCTCACAGGCACAAGTTTTTATTGAAAGCGAACGGCCTGTGAGTGATTTGTGGCTGTTCGAAATTCTGCCTGTGCCTGTTCCGAAATTCCGAAATTCGAATTTGAGCTACGTCATTTCAAAAATTAGTCAAATTTTTCAAAATTTCAATTTTGATGCAGTCATAAAAGTTGCTAAAATGTTCAGAGACTCATTAAACTTTGCAAAAATGCTTGCCTGGTGTTCATCTTGATTGCACTTGAGCAAATAAATTCGTATCAGCAAGAAACAAAAAATTATAGCAATTTGATTTATTGGAAGTTACTCAGAGCGCCCTCTTAAAACTAAGCCACTAAGCCTAAGCCAAACATAATTCAGGCTGGAATTTACAACCTATCACTAATACTAAAGTGTTCCTTAATAGCTAGTGAAACACTGAGATTTTGGCCCAAAACTTTTAAGAAGGCGCTCCTGAAAAATGACTTTTCTAAAAATGGCTGTTTGGTTAGTGTTTGTGTTTGTGACCGGCCAGATGGTCGCCGGCCGGCCGGCCGCCCAGACAAAATTTGCCGCCCGCCCGGTCCAAAACACCGGCAGGCCGGCACGTTCAACCGATTGACAAAATTAGGCCGGTATAACAGTGTGATAGGCTAAATTAAGCCAACTGGCATTCCAGGTTTAGATAAATTTATTTTCTTTAAAATTTGTTCCGGGCCGGCCATTCATAAACACATTACCACAAACACTATGTCTGGTGTGAATTTTGGAAATACAATGGCAAGCTGTTGTAAAAGTATCTCCAAACACAAAATATAAAATTGATTGATACAAATTAGCATTTACTGTAGAGCAAAAGTGAGTAGAATATCGGCTTGCAATTTCTCTTCATAGACCCGTATTCACATACTAAGTGTAACGCTTAAACTTAGGGCCTATTCCTTTACCGGATTAAAAGGTTAATTATAATCGGACTAAACGATTTAAAAATTAAGCTTAAAAATGCCATTCCAAAACCTCCGGACTAAACGGACTTAACTTTTAGTGCGCTGCTTTTTAATCGGACTAAACGGACTTAAATATGCACGCTAATGTTAGGCGTGCATGTTAAGTCCGTTTAGTCCAGTGGTAGTTTTGGAATGGGGTCGGACTAAAATTAAGCAGCTCACTTATTTTAACTCGTTTAGTCCGTTTAGTCCGATATGTCATTCCAAAACCTCGGACTAAAATAAGTCCAGCCCGTTTAATCCGGTAAAGGAATAGGCCCTTAGTGTTTACACTTAGTGTTAGCGCTTATAAGAACTAAGTGTTATTCACAAACTTGACCTTTTAACATGCTAAACATACTTGAGCGCTTAGCGCTTAGCAAACGCTTAGCGTTTGTTTGTGAATAACACTTAGTATGTGAATACGTGCCATAGTGTTTGTGACCGGCCGGAATTTTCTGCCGGCCGGCCGGCCGGTCACAGCCGGTTTTCAGCCGTTTTCGCGGCCGGTCACAAACACTATCTCTTCACACCTATTCACGATAGCTGTTGTACAACCAATAGCTCCTTTTGCTCGCCGCAATGTGATTGAGCTGTCGAAAAACGTCATTTTTGATGAATATTATCAAAATATTGAAAAACACCAAAATCTCGATTATTGAAAAACGTAAACTTAACAAATTTTTTAAACACTATCGTTTTGCTGAAAATCAATTTCTGCGACCGCTCGCAGACAACAAGTTTGATTCATGTGCCGAATTTTAAGGCCGTGTTTACATTGAGCTTTTTTTCGCCATTTTCGGCTTTTTGTCAGCTGCTCGAGCAGCTGCAAAAAATTCGGAAACGGCGAAAAAAAGCTGGAGCAGCTGAAAAAAGGTGGAACTGCAGCGTTGTCTGACAACGGAGCAGCTAGTCTATAGTTACCGCCATACTTATCCGCCAAAAGTTGCGTTTGTATTCACATGCACTATATTTCGGTTTTATGCAGAAAATACTGCATTATTTTACAAAAAATTACACCACACCTAATAAAACACAGAAATTTTTCAAGTATGTTCAAGTAAAACGCAGCTGCTTGTGTATTTCAATTGTCCTAAGTCATTACATACGTGTAAATGTGCTGGCTTGTGAAGCTATTTCTGCGAAAAGCTATTTTTCTTGCACTTTTGTCTAAATACAGGGGCCGTATTCTCAAAATTACCTGCAGGTAAAGTTAGGGTAAGTTTACCCACAGGTAAGGTGAAGGTAAAATTATTTCTGTGGGTAAAGGTAAAGTTAAAATTAAAAACAAGGTTAACATCGACGGTTGAGGTTAAAAATTTGCACAATACATTAACTTAAGCTGCGAAACAAGATACAGCGCTTTTCAGGACCGATCCTTAAGGGTAACCTTAGCTATCACATTGGCTTTAAGCATTGTTCGAGAATACGACTTTACCTTCACTTTACCTGTGGGTAAAGTTAGCCCAACTTAACCTGCAGGTAATTTTGAGAATACGGCCCCAGCACTTGCCTCAAACTATCTTTGGTTCAGGCTGGTTCGTTTTTCTTGCTGAAAATAGCTCAAAATTTTTCATGTGATACAAACATCAAATGAAAGGAAATTCACTCCTGAACAACTTTTGTTCTCACGATGTATGTGTATTTTTTCGCGTTATGACCTGTCAGGAGCGCCACCTTAACACCAATAATTTCAGTTTAAATAATTTCACTCTAGATTTTTAAAAGGGGCTACAGACAGCTATTTTGGGGGCTTGGACGACGATATTTTATTAAAAGATGGGGGGATGGAACTGGGCAGCACGTGGCAGCCAAAAACAATTCCCCCCCTTATTCTTGAATTTGCACATGTATATATATATAATATTTAGAAGAAGAAGAAGAAGAAGATTTACTCACCAAAATAAACAAATAAGCGGTTAACACACGCAAAAAAAACAAATTAATAGAAAAAGTGATAAAACAGTTAAAGCGATTATCAAACTAAACGCATACATATCAATAATACAGCAAAATATATGGGTGAGAAGCAGGGTTGGCAAGTCTCGGGTTTGCAACCGAGACCGAGACCGAGACCGAGACCGAGACCAGGCAACCGAGACCACCCAAACGAGACCTACGAGACCGAGACCAGCCCTTGGGGTACCTTTTTTCAAGTTTCAATTTTAAAAATATTTGAGATATTTTGAAACGTGAAAAATTTGTGATTAAGTTACAAAAAGTGACCATTAGGTTGTATGAGTGTATGACTTGCGACGTTGCGAGAAACGTAACATTGTAAACGACCGGATGCGTGAAAGTAAGTGATTGACAGCCGGACCCGGAGAATAGGATTATTTTCCTATTATTTATTCTGTCAACTTTTTGTATTTTTTAATAAGTTTCGCACACTTCCTCGCATACCATTGGGTGTTTTATAGTGCCTTGCACACATTGGCATTTTGACAGTATGACTCAGGTGCCAGCTTAGAACGTTTTGACATGCGTTGAGAGGTTGGGGCTCAAGAAATTTAATTAAACTGCCACCCAATACGCGCTTCGTAAAGTTGCAGAAGCCAGCAAATTTTTAATTACAAATCAGCTACGAAGTTAGCACTATTTGGTAAATGATGGTCAGTATTTTTACTGTTTAACATATGCTTGAGAGGTTCCACATACAAATGCAACATCGCTAAGTCAGACAAACCTTCTAGCTCAAACTTTAACTAATAGCTTCTTGATGTACAAAGTTTTAACTTGAAGTCAGTTTGACGAATGCCGCTGAACTGACATGTCTGCAGCAGACAGTTGTGACCATTTCATGCTTGGAATTCTATTTGGAAACTTACATATTGTAAAAAAAAATTCGTGATTTTAAAAAATTTTGAAAACTTCAAGTCTCGTCTGAAATACCGAGACCACCCTATGGCAGGTCTCGGTTTTCCTACCGAGACCGAGACCGAGACCGAGACCGAGACCGAGACCAGCCCAGTCTCGGGTTTTTTACGAGACCGAGACCGAGACCGAGACCGAGACTGCCAACCCTGGTGAGAAGGGTGTCACGTGGCCATTTGTGGCCTTTTAAGTGACACCTAAAAACAAATGAACTGAAACGTGCAGCCATCATCAAAAGAAGCTTACTTGTGAACACCTTAAGTATTTTTTATTTTTTAATTAAACATTTGCTTTCCAGTTTAAGTTCCAGCACCTGAAGTTGCTATTATACAAAGTGTGTATATGTATGTAGGGTTAAATGCAGTTGGGGGGGGAATAGTGGACCTATTTTTTTCAGTAGAGCACCTTGGGCAAAGCATTTTTGCTTCAAGAACCCCTATTTATTTTTTTGGATTTTCTGAGATCATATGACCCCCCCGAAATCTGAACCCTCTGTGAGGAATGTTTTAGCAATTTTTCAGAAACACGTTTTCTCCGTTCTATACGTGTTTAAATGGAGTCGGAATAATGGTTACAATTTTTTAGAATCAATACAAAGGCAACTTGACCCAGTTCATTCCGAAAAGTTGGCCAAATTCACCAGAATCGTCCAGTTTTTGACCAAATTCAAACTGGGCTTCAATTTAGGCTTGGGCTTACGGCTTAGGCTAGTATATATGGGGCTTAGGCTTAGTATCAGGCTTAGGCTTAGGTTCAGGCTTAGGCTTAGGCTTAGGCTCAGGCGTAGGTAATAAAAAATTGAAACTTTCAAGAAAAACCCTGCTAGCTTACCCTTGAGAATTCTGCCAGCTAAGCCTAGACGATGCCTTAACACATCATAACGCACTCAAAACTATCCAAAAACACAGATTATGGCCAATTTTTGCTTCAAACTTCGGCCTACGTTCACTTCCCAAAACACTGAAAATTCAATTTTCAAGGGGTCATAGATCAGAAAATACAAATTTATAGGTAAGGAATCTAGTTGGGTTTTTTTATTGCGGTAAAAATATTTCTGATGCTTCTTAGCAGGGTTTTCCTTCAATTTAGGCCTCAGGCTTAGGCTTAGTGCTTAGGTTTAGGCTTAGGTTAGGCTTAGGCTTAGTGCTTAGGCTGAGGCTTAGTAGGTGGGTCAGAAAAGGGTTAGTCTTAGTTGCATGCATCAAATAAAAGGACACTTGCTACTGTGAAATTATAAATAAAGCTGCACTTTGAAACCGAAATTGACTGTCAGTGCCAGTTTGCTGCTGAGCATCAGTAACGTTTTCAAATCGTATTTATGGTATTCGCTTTCATTAAAAATCACTACTTATGCCTAATGATGCTTGTTTTTCTATGAAAATGTAATTATATAATTTATTGTCTACGCGAAAAGAAACTAAAACTTTTGATATGCAAGCTCAATTTAACTATGTATATTTCGCCTCTTTTTTCAGTTGGCAAAATTATGATTTATATATATATGTATGTTAGAAGCACGAAATAAAAGAGACTGTGAACAGCTAAAAATCGATCTAGGACACGGTTTTTTTTTTGCTCAAATTTGTGCTCATTTGAGCATTGGAACATAAAAATGAGCATTGAAAAATAAAAATGAGCATCAACTGAGCATTGCTGATATTACCCAAAGACGTAGCCAGAAGGAATTGCTGATACGTCTCCAGTCGACCAAATTCGGTCTAAAAATTGAAAAAATCTCCAATTTTTTCTGGGGGCTGCCGCTGTAACCTTGTGTCCTTTGGTTTTCATGGTCCGGCCGGAAAAATTTTCTGATACGTCTCTAATTGACTAAATTTGGCCGAAGAATCAAAAATTTCCCCAATTTTTTTTCTGGGGGCCGCTGCCCCAAGAACCTTGCAGCCTTGTGGATTAGTAATCTTGCGTTCGTAAGGCTTTTTATGAGTGTTAAAATTGCTAAAAAGTGCATTTTAACCCATTACAAAAATCGAAAAGTCATCCCCCCTCCCCGAAATTTTTTTCTGAGTACACCACTGCTATGCAATATGCTGCATTTATTTGTGTAACACACTGTCCGATGTGGCGTTCCAATATTTTGTTTTAATTTTCCTTTCGGAAAAAATTTGTGCTACGTCTCCAGTTCACTAAATTTGGCAAAAAAATGAAAAAGTCTCCAATTTTTACTGGGGCTGCTGCCTCCAGATCCACGCAAAGATGTAGCTTTTGCGTTTCTACTGCGAACTTAGTATTAAAACTGCGAAAAAGATAGTACTGCGATTTAGTATTAAAACTGCGAAGAAGTGCATTTTAACCATTACAAGAAATCGAATGGTCAGCCCCCCCCCAAATTTTTTTGCGGGAACAGTCCTTCCCGTTAAAATAGTTTACGTCACCCCAGATCGGCCTTAACCCTCATAAATTGCCCTTTTAAAAAAATTAGTGTAGCCCCCCTTTTCTCCGGTTGACGAAGAAGAATTTGTAAACAAAAGACTGCATACGTGTTGTTTTGACTGTATACGTGTTGTTTTGTTAAATGTTTTGACAATGCAACACGGCGAAAAAAACGTTAAAATTTTTTGAGCATTCGAACTTAAAAATGAGCATCGAAATTTAAAAATGAGCACAAATTGAGCATTGGCCGTTTTGAAAAAAAAACCCTGATCTAGGACGAGTTACTATCTATAACCTGATCACAACTACTGTCTGTTATCTAATTTGTCTCGCCAGTAAATCCATATCCCTACAAGTTCGGCTATTACATTTGGTGCCGAAACCATGGCTTCTCAGCGTCAACGCGATCAGTCCGCTGATCCAGCTTCTGCGGGGGAAGGAAGTGGGGGCAGTGAAATGAAATGAAATGAAATGTTTACTCACGAACACAAGGCATTGTAGTGAGAAACAGGAAAGAAAAACAATTTATTTTGACAACTTAACAAACTAACAAAACATATATAACAAAAACGCATATCATAAATTCAAAAATCTATTCAGCTAATGTTGAATTTAAATAATTTTTACAAAATCTAATTCTGTTAGAAAAAGCATTAGGAGAAGGTGCAGAAACCACATTTTCTGCAAATTATTCCAAATTCCTACCACCTTATTTGCAAAAAATTTGGCTCTAATATTCAGTCTTGCACGAGGTATTCGAAGTTTAAAGCTATGCCCCCGAAGATTTTGCACTAAACTTTCTTCAAAAAATTCTCTAGGTTCCAAAGAAGTATAACCATGCAGTAATTTATAGGTCATCAACAATAAGCGACACAATCTTCTATAAGCTAATTTATCAATACCTAGTAATTCGCAACGAGCATCATAATTCAAATTTCTACCATACAAAATCCTACGAGTAAAACCTCTCTGGACAGCTTCAATAGCTCGAATTTCTTGAAGCAAGAACGGATCCCAAATTTCACAAGCATATTCTAACATAGGTCTGACATACGTACAGAAAAGACCTATCAAAATTTTTGGATCCTGTACACAGAAATTTCGAATGAGGCAGTTTGCAGCAATATGACTCTTTTTGACAATTTCTGCTATATGTTCAGAAAAACTTAAAGAGCTAGAAAATTTTACCCCCAAGTCTTTCACAACATTTGCTTTTGGAAGTTGCTGATTAAACAAACAATATGCAGTGCATGGGTTATCACGACCAAGGTACATCACAGAACATTTATAAACAGCTATATTTAATTCGTTGATTTCTAGCCAATTTGATAAATTATATAAATCATCTTGAAGATTTCTACTATCACCATTTCTCGGATACGTAAAGTACAGTTTACAATCATCGGCAAATATACGTATTTTAGAAAATTCCACCACATTAGAGATATCATTGATGTAAATCAGGAAAAGAGTTGGACCAAGTACCGACCCCTGTGGGACACCACTATCTAAAACTTTCCAGTCTGAATAGCAATTATTAATTTTTACGCATTGACGACGCTTCGAAATAAAAGATTTCAACCAGTTAAGTAAAGGGTCCCCAATACCGTAGCTGCGAAGCTTAAGAAGCAATTTTTGATGAGGAACGCGATTAAATGCTTTTTCAATATCTAAATACACAATATCCACAAAATCACTTCTATCAACTGCAGCAGAAATATCATTTAAAGTAGCTAGCAATTGCGTTACCGTGGACCTATTTTTCAAAAAACCAAACTGATTTTTGGAAAATAGATCGTTATTCATAAAATAGTTGATTAGACTTCGATTTATAATACTCTCCATAATTTTACAACCAACAGAAGTCAATGACACGTCCCTATAATTTCCAACGTCATATCTCGAACCTTTGTTTTTGAAAATAGGCACAACATAAGCATCTAACCAAATATCAGGTACATGACCTTGTAGTAAAGAAGTTTCAAAAATGATAGAAAGAGGTAAAGCCAGACCTAAGGCGTATTTTTTTATAAAAAATAGCAGGAATTTCATCAGGTCCTTGCACAAATGAAAACTTCTGTCTACACAGTGCCATATACACTATTTCTGGACTGAACTTAACAGTTAATAACGCAGACTTTAGTTCAGAGGGTAACAGGTAAGGTACAGGCAATAATTCTACTCTGTATACACTAGCAAAATAATCACTCAACAAGTTACATTTATCAGGTTCTGAAACAGCAGTATACACTCCATGTTTTAGTGCAGGAATAAACGGCTTCGTTTTTACTTTGGAACGAACATAATTATAATATTTCTTTTTTGATGGATTTTTCAATAACTTTTTCTCATAATTAATTAAAAAATCACGTTCCAAAGCCGAAACAGCACAAGTTAGTCTTTTAAATTCGAATTCCGCCAGTGGATTTAAGTCCCTTTTAACGCTAGAGACAGTGGGGGCAATAATTTGGTGGAACTTTTCGGTTTGATGCAACAGCAGCTACAAGTTCAACAAAGACATCTGGCTGAAATCTCAGAGCAGAACCAAAGAGATGCTCGACTTCGAGAGGAAAGATTCCTGCAAGAGTCAAGAGAGCAAGAAAGACGTTTTGCTGAGGTTATGCGTCAACAACAAGAACAATTCACCCACATGCTGGCGGCCCGAGAACAACTTCCCCAGCAGCAGGTAACTGTTTCTTTGCCTCTTCCTAGGCATTTTCACGGCCAGGAGGATAAAGACGGGTTGGATTTCGAGGACTGGGTGGCTCAAGTCCGTGACTACGCTACAAAGAGTGGCCAGTCCCCTCTCGATGTTATGGACAGAGTCATCGAAGGGAACGCTAGAGACAGTTTTCGATCTTTGGCTCTCGAGATGAAGACGACGTTCGAGCAAGCTGTGAATCATTTGCGACCATTAGTGCAACCGATGGTGACTCCGACAACGGCAGCTTTACAGTTATTGGAGTTGCATCAAAAAAGGGATGAAACGGCTGAATCATATCTGCAAAGATGGCGCAAGCTGTATCGCAAGGTCGGTGGCGATCAATTTTTGGCCAGAGCGGTTTGGCTGCGTGGTCTTCACCCTGCGCTGCGAGAAAAGATGCTATCGACATTCTCACGTGAGCGGGATGCAGACGACTTGTGCGCTGTGCAAGAACAAACTGTTTCGAAAGATCCAGTCTTGAGACAAGCGCGCGAGTTCAGTAGCCAACCAAAGGGCAGCAAAGATAAAGACTCACCGAAAGGAAAGTACCCCTTTGATAAAAAGTCACCGTATTCTGCAAAGCAAGACCGTACCAACAAGTGTTACAACTGTGGTGAGGTTGGTCATTATAGCCGTTTCTGTCCTAAAAAGAAAAAGTCTGGGTCCAAGGTTAGCCGAATTGCCGTTGCTGGCATAGGTAACAAGTGTGATGTAGCTGATGTGATCGAAAAGGCAGACGTCGCTGGAACTCCTGTGTCCAATGTGCTGACGCACGAAGAAAACTCACCTGTAGGTGTCAAGTCTCGTCCACAGCTGTCGGACGTAGGCGCAGTGTTGACAGTTGGTGGTTTTCAGTTAGGAGGCGTGTCTGTGGTTGTAGATTCTGGGGCTGATGTTAACTGCATGCCAGGGTTGGCAAGTCTCGGGTTTGCAACCGAGACCGAGACCGAGACCGAGACCGAGACCAGGCAACCGAGACCACCGAAACGAGACCTACGAGACCGAGACCAGCCTTGGGGGACCTTTTCAAGTTTCAATTTTAAAAATTTGAGATACTTTGAAACGTGAAAAAATAGTTATTAAGGTACAAAAAGTGACCATTAGGTCAGGTTGTATGAGTCTATGACTTGCGAAGTTTTGAGAAACTTAACATTGAAACGACCGGATGCATGAGAGGAGGTGAGTGACAACTGAAGAATAGGATTACTTTCCCGCTATTTTGTCAACTTTTGGTTATTTTTTAAAAGTTTCGCACACTTCTTCGTATACCACATTTTATAGTGCATTGCATACATATATATATTGTCACTTTGGCAGCCTATAGCAGGTGCCAGCCTGCTGCCTATGTAGAATCGTCCGTGCTGTTGCAGTAGTGCTACTATCAGAAGTTCTAATAGCAGACACCATCACGGACCAGAAAAGTTTCTCATGCTGACACAGTTATGTGGGGGGGAAGGTTTGATGCCCCAACCACCCCATAGCCCAAAAAGCATTTGATTGTACTTAGGTTTTTTCAGATATGTACTGAATGTTTTGACATGCGTTGAGAGGTTGGGGCTTAAGAAATTCAATTAAACTGTAACCCATTTTGAGATTAGTAAAGTCGTAGAAACCAGCAAATTTTTAATTACAAATCAGCTACGAAGTTAGCACTATTTGGTATTTTTACTAATAAATGATAGTATTTTTACTGTTTAACATAGGTTCCACATACAAATCAACATAAACAATAAACATCGCTAAGTCAGACAACCCATTTTAGCTCAAACTTTAATATAAAATCTAGCTTGATATACAAAGTTTAAACTTGAAGTTAGCCAGAGTTTGCCGGTGAACCAACATTCTTCTGCAGCATAATATTTTTACTATTCCCATGCTTGGCATTCTATTTGGAAACTTAAAATTGCAAAAAAATCTTTGTGATGTTGGAAAATTTTGAAAACTTCAAGTCTCATCTGAAATACCGAGACCACCCTATGGCAGGTCTCGGTTTTCCTACCGTGACCGAGACCGAGACCGAGACCGAGACCAGCCTAGTCTCGGGTTTTTTACCACACCCAAACGAGACCGAGACCGAGACTGCCAACCCTGCA
>JASANF010010154.1:0-11646 GCA_030248245.1 Trissonchulus sp. WLG1_4 | reverse complement strand
GTTAGATATTCTGAATACAGTGCTAGACAACAGCCAGCCAAAGTAGAGATGGGATCGGTTCCACTGGAACCGGATGGAACCGGAACCGGAACAGGAACCGGAACCGAAACCGAACCGCAATTTTGGAACCGGAACCGGAACCGGAACCGGCATGGTGCCGGTTCCAACCGGTTCCATCATTTTTTTCGGTGGCCATCAATGGTTTTATACAGTTCTGTCTGTCCTTTTTAGTTTTGCTACCGAACCTGCCATATTTTATAATTTATGTGCAGGCTTTTTTTGATGCAGCTAACTTTGGTAACTAACTTCTCCTCCGTTTTCAAAAGATATCGACCTCATGGGATCAGTCCAAAGAAGCTACACTAAACGGATCCCTGGTTTAGAAAGTCTGTCTTCCAAAGATTGACTGACAAGTGACAACTTGTGAGCTCGATTCTCTTGAACTGAGAAAAGTGATTTTTGACTTATGTGTTGTTTATAAGATTGTTCATGGTTTAATTGATTTACCCTTCGAATACATTTTTGAATACGCTCCCATTTGCAGTTTCCGTGGAGATCAATGTTTAAAAGTGAAGCGTGAATTTCACAAAGGTGGTTTTACTAAACCATGGTTTTACGTACGTTTTTATATGATTTGCACATAATTTCATTACGAAATATCGCCTGATTCGTTACGAATTTAGCAGATTTTCTTAAACCATGGTTTTAGCTCAGTTGAAATTTCAAACCTGCAGCATAGCAGGTCTCTATTTTGCACAAGTAGTTGTCGAAAAATTTGTTTGAAAAATAGCGTTTTTATCAATGTTGCTCAACGTATTTTGGGAATTTTTGTAGAAAGGTTTGCCCATACATATGACTTGTCAAAAAGTTGCAGCTTGCAATCTGCTGCGTAAAACTATTTTTAAAAGTACCAAAAGCCATATAGAATTTTTTGGTATATCGATTTGACGAGTTTTCCCATTGAAAAATTGGTTAAAAATTTAAGTTGACCAAAATTTAATGCTATGTACATCAAATAAAAGCTAGTTTAAATTTGAAGAACTTTAATTCTTGAGATAACCAACTAAAACGACTGAAAAGTTTTATCCCCCAAAATCGGTTGTTCAGAGCGCCACCTTACAATTGGAGGAAAGGCTAGATAATTTTGTGTGCGCGCTCAGATACGACAGCAAATTTTTCGACAAAAAACAGTACAAAAGCGATTATATCGATCAGGTAATCAATCCTCTGTATACTTCTATCTTGGAAATTTATGCCATTTTGTCAATTATAAAGTTATCAAAGCGTAAAAAACATATGTAAAATATAAAAATAGAAAAAATTACGTAAATCATCAATAAAAAAGTGGAACCGAATTTGGAACCGGGAACCGGCAATTTTCTAGAACTGGAACCGGAACCGGAACCGGAACCGGTACCCTGGAACCGGAACCGGAACCGGTAAAGTGGAACCGGTCCCAGCTCTAAGCCAAAGTGTTTTCTCAGTGTGTTTGGTATGTAAATGTAGTTTCTTACTAAAGGATAAGCGTTAGTGATTTAGCGATACGTGTCACGTATATAGTGCTTGCTTACTTGCTCAATGTTGGCAATAGATGTTTTCATCCCTAGCCAGCATCATGAACGTCCCTGATTAGAGCGGACCATTGACGTCTGTCTTGAGCGAGGTCCTCGCAGATATCGGTCCAATTACACTCCCATTGTCGGCCGTAGATTCGATGGAGGTTCAGCGGTTTTAGATCTGCGACAACAGTACGCTACCATGTTTTCTTGACACCGCCACAAGGTCTTTTCCAAGTGTTTAGAGGGACTGTTTTGAGGCAGACTTTAGGCAAACGCTCAGCGCTCATACGCAGTACATGCCCCAGCCACACAAGTCGACGATGAAGTAACACCTGGCGTAACGAGCTGTCAATGCCAATCATTTGCCGTATCCTTTCATTGGTGATTCTTGAGAACCAGGGCATTCTTAATATCTGGCGCCAGCAGCGTTGTTCGAAGCACATTAATTTGTGCAAGTCATGTTCTTTTTGGGGCCAGGTTTCGCAACCGTATAATAGGAGTAGGACTGACCTGACACTCGCCTCATACACACGTCGCTTAACTGCAAGTCTCACGCTGCGTTTTGACCACAAACACTTTTGCAGCATGCTTATGGGTTTGCTTATGGGTGGGGATTATTTGACATAATCCCTGTCTTCATCATCATAGCGTTTGATCATCTTCCCAGGGCCTTTTGGGTCAGGCAATCACGGCAGGCTGCATTCCACTGCGCACGGTTGGAGGCCATACCGGATAAGTGATTAATCCAGGCCCCCAACCACTTCCCTTTGGCAATATTCCCCCTCAGGCTTTCAAAGTCCTTTGCCACCAATCTGTGCCAGGTCATGTGGACTCCTCCCACAGGCCGTTTCCACCCTGGTCCTGGTTTGGCCATTAAGGCCCTCTTAGCGAGCCTCTCATCCCCCATTCACAGAAGGTGCCCCAGCCATGTGCCCCGTGCAAGCTGCACAGCATCTTGAATGTTGTTTAGACCAAGTCGACGTAGTACTTCCGCGTTTGTCGCCATGTCTCGGTATGAGATACCCAGGATTTTCCGCACTTTTCTGGTTTCAAAGACTTGGAGTCGGCGCACATCCTCCACCCGGATGGGCCAAGTCGCACAACCATAGAGTAACACGGTGCGTACCGCTGCACGGTAGACTCTGCCCTTCGTCTTGATCGAGATTTCTTTTGGACTCCATACGTGTTCGCGGAGGCGTTCAAAGGCCGCAGTAGCTTTGTTGATACGTGCAGTTATCTCGGTTGTGGCTTTGCCAGATGGAGTAATGTTAGATCCGAGATATGTGAAGCTCTCCACGGACTCGAGCTGACTACCGTCCAGGGAGCAGGACAAACCGGTAGCGCTGCTAGTGCAGCAGCCCATTGTTTGACACCCCGGTGGTGATTTTGATGGGATCGGAGAGCTCTCCATACGCTCGAACTCTGGCTGACGTGCTTCGGTAGATGGATTTGATGATGGAAATGATTTTCTGCGGGCATCCGTCCGCTTCGAGTAGGCGCCACAGGGCCCTGCGATCCACAAAGTCAAAAGCTGCTCTGAAATCGATGAAACATATGAATGTAGGACGTCGAAACTCATGGCGATGCTGGAGCACTTGGCGAAGCGCAGAGATCTGGTCAATGGTCCCCCGGCCAGGACGAAATCCAGCCTGAGCTTCCCGTAGTCGCTGCTGGCGTGAGCCACGAAGCCGGTCTACCAAGCATGCTGCTATGATCTTAGATGCGGCGGGAAGGAGCGAGATACCTCTATAGTTGGCACAAACCTGTTTGCTGCGTTTCTTGTGCAGAGGAACAATGATGGCCTCGTTCCAGTCCGTTGGTATGGCCTCGTGCTGCCATATTTGACGTCCGAGCTCCATGAGTTCTGGAATGATGAGATCTATGGAGACACTGTAAAACTCGGCGGGGATGTCATCAGCTCCTGGCGATTTGCGGTTCTTCAGAGACTTGATGGCATCTCTGATTTCCATTTCGGTGGGCGGCCCTGAGTCAACGGCGTATTGCGTGCTGGTGCGACGGCACATTCGGTCCAAAACGCAGGCCGAAGCTGGAGCGGGTGGTGGACAGTTGTAAAGTTCCTCGAAGTACTCCCTCCATCGCGAACCACGATCTTCAAGCCGAGTAATCTTGTTGCCCTGAGCGCTTAGTATGACGTCACTAAGCACGTTCGGTGAACCGGTCGCGTCTTTTATTAGCCGGTAGAGTTTGCAGGAGTCACCTACTGCTGCAGCGGCTTCCATGTCTTTAGCTACGTTAGACCAGTAGGCATTCTTGTCCCGTATCAGGCTAGCGTGAGCTTGCCTCGTGATTTGTTTGTAACCACCAGATTTCTTGCTAGCTCGTCTGATACCACTCTGCAGCATGAGCTCAGTAGACTGGGGCGAGATCCATGGGTCTGACATACGCTTCTGCTTGGGCACCGTGGCCTCTGCCGCTGAGCGCAGGCTGTCACGCAAAATTCCCCAGGTGTCGTCCGGTCCCGGTGACGCCGCAGGGCGCTGGTGCCATCTTCGATTAAGCTGAGACTGTACCTCGTTGCGAAAGCAGGTGCGTATCCTGCAGTCACTGAGCGCGGAGGTCTCCCATTTGAGTCTCGCGTTTGGCTTTTGGCTTTTGCAGCATACCGAACGCTGATCTCGCTCGTGATATTCGTTGATCGATTTCATAGTTGGCGGATCCAAATCCAAAGATATATAGCTTCCCAGATATTTAAAATGAGAGACTTGTTCTAGCACCACACCGTTTACGGTTATTGGGTTCTCAATATTGCAGCAGTTACTAAGAACTTTGGTCTTTTCAGAGTTGATGCTAAGGCCGACCAGAGATGCGGATATAAGTATCTTATCGAGCATGAGTTGCAGGTCTTTTGGGGATTCTGCCACGAGTGCGATATCATCAGCGTAGTCTAAATCAGTTAGATTTTCGCGCGATGTATGCAAGCCACACTGAGTTCCAGCCAAGGCACTTGCCATCACCCAATCCACACAGATGTTAAAAAGGGTTGGGGCCATTATGGATACCTGTCTGACGCCGGTGACAACAGGAAAAGTGTCACTTTCGCCTTGAGGCGTTCGTACTTTAGCACTGCAGTTTCGGTAGAGAAGGCGGATGATGGATAATATTTTCGGCGGGAAGCCCTCAGCTTCAAGAATTTTCCATAAGGAGTCTCGATGGACAGAGTCAAAGGCAGACTTAATGTCAATAAATGCGACCACAGTCGGCTGCCTGTACTCGTGGCGCAGTTGCAGGAGCTGTCAAATATTTGGTCAACACAGCCTCTTCCACAACGAAATCCGTATATAGTATATCCGTATATAGTATATCCGTATATAGTATATACTATATAGTACGTACAAATGAAACTGTAACCTTGATTCAGACAGCTCAAACCCGAAAGCAGTCATGAGGGCGGTTTTTTGTCGCCTACTAGGATCAGGGCAAATTAAAAAGCAAATTTGAAAACAGCTACACAAGTAAGTTAAGAAAATTAGAAGTTCCAGTTTTTATTAGAAGTTAAATTTTAGGATCTACACAGTACACACTAGGAGGCAATGCAAGAGTTGAAGAGCAGAACAGCTTTATACTGTAGATGAAAGTACTATAGGCGTGACACTATATCACCTCTTATACCACCTGGTATTCGTTGGTCTTGGTACGCTGTGGCTCAAGAAGGCATCGCTTGGCGTTCAGTGGTTAATGGTGGTGGCTTTCAATGACGCGACGCCTGGGTCGATGATGATGATGATACTGTAGATACACCTATTATATTTTACAATTTTGCAGTTGGCCCTCGCTTGAATTAAGGGTGTACGCTATAATAAGTACAGTAGACCGTACTCCAAAAGACAGCAGCCGCCAAATATTTACTGTATACTGTTTCCACTACACTCATCGACTGATAATATATACCACAGGAATAGCAATAACTTAAAAACAACGTCAGAATATCACAGAAAAACACGACACTCACAACAGAAAATAAATATGAATATGGCTGAAAAGTTTTCAAATGCTTAACATGGATTTTATTTAATTTCAATGTTTGATTTCTTAAAACTATAGTAGAAACTGAAAATAATCATGTTTTCATTCGTCTGATGTCACGAAACGGACAAAATTCGCAGATTGCCAATAAAATTTATCTGGACAATTATTTACTATTTCAGGGTTTTTACTGACCACAAATTAATACAACCAAAAATATTTTACGCCCATTGCTTAATTTTTTAAAAAAACTATAAAATTATATAAAAATCAGGCTCGGAATAATACAAGTTCATTACCAGTATTAGCCAGTATTTTTATAGGTCAACAACTTGAAATGGCCTTTTCTGTACACCCACAAGTCCGTGAAACTGAAAAAATAAATAAAATCAGGCTTAGGTGAGGGGATGCGTGTGCAAAATACGAAAAAAACTAAAACTAAACTAGAAATAGTTTTTTCAGATTCTATTCAAGCTCTAAAAACTTGTAAAGATGACGATGGGGAGGTGACGCCTGCTGATCTTACTTCTTAAAATTTAGTACAGTTAAGATAGATACTGAAAAAGTCTCTTCTATATTTTTACAATCTAGTATCATTTTTCTCAGCCAGTCTTCAATTTTTGCGAAAAAGCTGAAACAGTTTTTGACACTCATCGCTACCAACCCATAAACGAATTTGTCTATAGTTTTCTTGAAATTTACGTTTTCCACAATGTGACATTTGTACCGATAAGTACACGACTTCAAGTATGAGTCGACCATAATTATGAATACACACAACCACAACAAAACACAGTTTATAGAAAGGATTGCACAAAAGTACGTTCCGGGCTAACACCGTACTATCCCAGTAAAACTCTTCATCATAGCTGCAGCTAAAAGTTAATTTTAAGTAGTATAAAAAACTAAATTCGCAGTACTAAAACAACATACATTTTTTATAAATGCAATGCACTAAAGAAAATGTAACTTGTGCTCAAATTCTAATAATATCATAAACAGTTTTTGAAACATGCAATTTAGCTGCCAAGCATTTAAATAACAACAATGATAAAATAAACAAATTAAGCAACGAAAATACGCTAAAGCATTTGACGCCGAGTTAATTACAAACAAAGAACCATGAGCGAAACTACGATTCGGTAAGACGTTATTTTAATGTTATTCTCGTACACTAAATACGTAATTAGTCTGACGAAATAGCTAAAAGTCTAAGAAAATTTGCCGTATTTATATACCGTAAAAACCAAAAACAACCCCCTAATTTGACAATAAAATATCAACATTATAGACACCATTGCCAATTTTATACAACACAATCTTGAAATTTGATAGAAAAATTTTCCAATGGCAACTATTTTTTGTTGTATACAATTGAAAGCATTTCGCAGCTAAATCTGCACGGCAGATACTGATAAAAAAAGTCTGCCATGCACGTTTCAAACACACCCACACACAATGGCACAATGCATAAAAAAACAAAAAACACAACGTGCTTTAAAACGAAAGCTAATAAACAACTTCTATACAATACTATCGCGCTTGTAAACAAAGTCTTTATGGGTAAACGTGACAATTTTTTTATCCAGAATTTTAACCAGGTTTTTCTCCTAACAAGTTGATCAAATCTTTAAATAACAATTTATCTTCGGAGATTTTTGCTGAAAGTATTTTTACGGTAATGGAAACGTAGCGCCAAAAAACAAGTTTGAGTGAGATTTAGTACTAATTAATCGTAATGCTAAAGTTAATTATTCCCCAATAAATTACACTACAACATCCAGAAACGGAATGCAGACACAGAAAGTAATATTGGTTATATACACAGCTTCGGATGGACCAAACAAGGACAAAATGACAAACAGTTACTTGCGTACAGTACACAGAATATTTAGATAACCGGCTAGCAACACTTTGTACAAAAACCAGTACAATATTTGGACCACTGTTTAATATATAATTAATAAAAAAGTTACTTATTTGTAATTACGTAATAATCAGGGCTAGGGTGATGTTTAGCTTAAAAGATAGACTGAAAAAGGTAACCTTGAAAAAAATTTTAACAAATTGAAATTGATAAACGAAAACTACGAAAATAAAAAAATTGCACAACTTTTAAAAACATTTAACCGCACACTAAAATAACTCTAACAATTAACACACTATCTAGCGCACAACCCACATTATCCTTACCCAATAATTAACAAAAAAGTAAACGCACACAAAAATACAAGTACAAGTATGGGAGCTACTTTACTCCAAGTAGCCTGACAAATTAATACAGTTACGTTAATGAGCATAATACAATAATAATACAACTATGGGATGTAAAGTAAACAAGTGCAAACTTAGCCTTGCTCCCACCAGAGAATTAAGAAATAATAATAACCATCTAACCAGTCAAAACTCATTCTTAGCATGCAGGTAACAATTAGATTTGGCTGAACAGTGAACCCTTATGACTTTATTTTCTACAGGGAATATGGACCTACTGCATCCACAGTAAAGCTTCAGAAGTATTACATTCAGCACTGCAGATAATTGTAACACAAAACTATTACGGTTCGTGATTGTCTTAAAAGTAAGAGGGCCTACGACAATGACTAAATTTAGTCATATGCTGTGAATATTGACCATATCTTTTGGATAAGTTTTTGCACACGATATGAACTTGACCTAATCTGGGTTCATGCAAAAAATAGTCACAGTAAGTTTGCCTTACACAGTACCGTATCTAACAATAAATTTCTGGGACGAAACGACATGACAAGGATAAAAATACTATGAATCGGGCTTTAAGTGGATTTCAGCACGAATTAATAGCTAAATAAATAACTGTTTATTCTCTATTTATCAGACGAAAATCGGCCCAAAATAGAGTCCCCAGCTTAAGGGGGGGGGGGGGGGCTACCAGTATAAGTGAAAATTTTAGGTTCTCCGATTCGCTTCAAATTTGCACACAATGTAGCCCCAGGGAAGGCGCGTCGCAGATGTAACAAACTAGAACCAATGCTTTTGCCAATTTTTTACTAGGGGCTCCCAAAAATTCAATTTTACGTGTAAATCATAGCCGCAAAAAAAGTTTTTTGTGCTCACAAAGCGTTCTTTGCTCGAAATTTTTGTTAATACTGACGAAGCTGATTTTTACATGATTCGATAGCCTAATGTCATATCTCAACCTCTATGATCCATTTTTTTAAATTTTTGCTCATGGCCTGAGCAGTGACACCAAATGTAAAATCACTCAAATTTGGCGGGCCCAAAAAACGGCCATTTTTTCACATTTCGCCCTCGATTTTAGAATTGAAAATACATATCGAAAATCCGGATCATACGATTTTGCGCATACATGTGAGCTACTACTATGCCAAGTTTCAGCTTGATTGGTTTAATGTGGTTTGTGTTAGAACTGTCCATCTAAGGGCTACTTTTAGGCTTTTTTGCGTGCTTTGGCCTATGTAAATACACTGACAAAGGCACCGAACCAAAAGTGCACCTTCAAGCGTAATTGTTCTTATCTGAGGTTGGGGTACCTTGGGGGAGTAACATATGTGAAAATAAGCAAAATTGGAGAACTTTGATTTTTGACCTGGGTAGCCCCCCCCCCCTTAAGGGGGTAATTGCGTTTTTAGGTGTTTTTTTAAACTACCATAACTGCACTTAACCTCAACAAAAACTAGAGCGGTCTTTTTCACATTTTTTTACACCTTCTAGCTTTAAAAAAAATTATATTTAAAAGCAGATTATCTTTTGCAATTTTACTGCTGCTATCATTTGAATACACCCCATCAGCGGTTTTTTGACTAGTTTTTGCGCCACAGTTATGAAACTCAAGATCCCACAACAACTACTAAACTTTTTGCAGTTATGCACTGACATAATATCCCCACCCGTTTTTTGATATGGTTGATAAGTCGTTTCTACGTTGAGAAAATGACATTTTCGTGCAAAAATCACGTAATTTGACTTTTCTCTAAAATTTTCAAAAGCCCATAACACCGACTCTACAAACTATTTTTAGAAAAGGAAAAAAACGGGTGGGGATATTTTCCTAAAGATAATGTGGTTAAAGTTTCGAAGCGGTAGTCCGTTTTTAGCTTGAGTTCTGTGGGCGCAAAAATTACACTGAAATGTCAAAAACCACGAAAACGACATTACCCCCTTAAATCATAATCTCTAACGGCTGAATCTACGCCTTAAGTGGTGTGTGGTTGTTGTTGTGGGAATTGACGGGGTAGAGCGTGTCCTCATTGTCAGACTCGTCTGTGATGTCGTCAATCGCGTCAATATCCTCCGTATTTAGCGGCTTGAATCCCTGAAACCATTAAAAAACTGGATTCTAGGGTCAGACTGAAAAAGTATAATAATGCAGGTTTAAGCGTGATCAGGTAATTATAGCAATGTTTAAGTTACGAGGGGCGGTCAAAAAGTTCGTAGCCTGACCTATCTACGATCACAACTGAGCAAAACAAAGCATTTCATTTTTCAATAAAATGACCCATGACATCAACACACTTCGCCCATTTCTCTTTCAAACTGTCAGTCCCGAGAAAATAAAATTCTTCCGACTGCCCCTCAAACCATGATTCCACAGCTGCCTTCAACTCTTCATCGGACTTAAAGCGGGTGCCACGGAGGTGAGATTTCAAGATTCGGAACAGATAATAGTCGCTGGGGGCCAAGTCTGGACTGTAGGGTGGATGCGAAAGCTGTTCGAAGCCACAGTCCCGAATAGCAGCCGGCGCAACTCTTGCCTTGTGGACAGGCGCGTTGTCGTGCAAAAGCAGCACACCCTTGCTCAACTTCCCTCGTCGCTTATCTATGATAGCTTAGCGCAATTTTGGCATCAAATCAGCATAATACTACCCCGTTATTGTGGTTTTATAGGACATATAGTCGATCATCAGAATACCTGTATAATCCCAAAAAATTGACGCCATAATCCTGCCGGCCGAGGGTTGAGTGCGAAATTTCTTGGGGGGCGGAGAAGCCTTGTGCTTCCATAGCATGGACTTCAATTTGGTTTCTGTGTCCCAGTGCTGAATCCACTTTTCGCCCCTAGTTACTAACCGTGCCGCAAACTCAGCTGGAACCTCGTTGTAATGGGTCAAAAGCTCACGACTCAACACCACACGTTGATCACGATCTTGAGCAGAAAGGTTTCGGGGACCCATCTTGCCGAGACCTTAGTCATACCCAAACGATCATGAATAATGCTGCAAACGGTTTCATGAGAAACTCCAACCTCTGCCACGATTTTCTCTACCTTGACTCTTCGGTCAGCCATGATCAAGCGTTCGATATGGGCCACGTTTTCGTCAGTGGTCGCATCCGAAGGCCGACCGGACCGAGGGTCGTCTTCGAGCGATGTGCGACCGCGCTTGAACTCTGCGGCCTACTTTTTCACCGTAGCTGGACGCGGGGCATTATCACCGTACACAACCACTATGCGATCGTGAATTTCTGCAGGCCCTTTTCCTTCCTTCACCAAAAATTTGATCACCTCTCTGTACTCAAATTTCAAAAAATCCACACTTCGTCAAATTAATATTTATGAAATAATAATTTGAAAACAAAAATCAAAGTTACAATAGTAATTTTTACATATTATACCACGGACATATGGAGCTTTATTGGTGTGCCTTGGTGAGCCTATAGCAATCGTATTTCCTAGTAAGGCTACGAACTTTTTGACCGCCCCTCGTATCATCCTAATAATCCCACATAAATGAAGTTAGAATAATAGTTTATGTAAACAATGTAAAAATGTATGTAAAACACTCTCACCAATATTTAGTTAGCTAAAAGACTCACGTGCATAGACTATAGAATACGGATGGTAATATCTAACAGAAACAATTTCACTTAGAGTAAGCAACTATGAAGGCCTATTCACACGAGGGAGCATCAGCGGGCGCATGAGCGAGCGCACGAGCGGGCGCACACACACACTCGCCTACTGCACTGTGTGAAATAATGCAGCAGGCAGTATGAAAATTGAACGCGCCCGCTCATGCTCCATGGCGTACGCCATGGCGTGCACCATGCAATGCGCTATGGCGTACGCCATTGAGCAAAATGCGCCCTCGTGTGAATAGGTCTT
>JASANF010010152.1:0-52974 GCA_030248245.1 Trissonchulus sp. WLG1_4 | reverse complement strand
TAAAATGAATTTAAAATTCAAACTTGTATACTTTTTTGCGCAGCAGATGTCTATTAAACATTTTCCCCCAAAAAATATCACATTTAAGGCATAAATACGGCGTTACAATAAATTCTAATGCCTCAAATCCTAGTTCAAAACTTCCCTAATGCTCACAGCCAAGCTCACTCTGACGGGCAATTTCGGTTTTAAAGTTCAACTTTATTCATTTTTCCACAGTAGCAAAAGTCCTTTTATTTGATGCAGCAAAAATAAGACTAATTTTTTGTTCACCCACAACGAAGTTTAATCGTGAGCACTAAGCCTAAGCCTGAGCTCTGAGTCTAAGCGCTAAGCCTAAGCACTAAGCCTAAGCCTGAGGCCTAATTTGAAGGAAAAACCTCCTAAGAAGCATCAAAAATAAGTTTACCACACTAAAAAACCTCAACTAGCTTCATAATTTCAAAAAATTTCGTAGATATAGCCCGATTTTTGTACGGAACCTTACTTGTCTTGTAACGCTTCAATCAGCCTGGTCCAGGTAGCTTCAGAAAAAGTTTTGTAACTTTTCAAAGCCTAACCCGATTTACAAAATTTTTTCAGCATTTTGTAGCTTAGAAGTTGCTCTTTCAATTGTGGCAGCAGGTTTTTATTTCATGGAGTATTTTTGCCTAAATCCAATTTTGCGCAAAAATTTTCATGTAAAGTTTAATTTTTGGACAAAGTTTGATTTCCAGCTAAAGCTTACATCCTACAAACTTCTAACGTAGCCTATTTGAAAGAGCCCTTCAGTTTCGACCCCCCCTGGGTTTGGGGGATATAGGGGGACTCCGGATCATTAGGCGAAAAAATGCCGTTTTTCCGACTTATTCCACCCCTAAGGTTTTTTTAACACCAATAATTTCACTCTAGATTTTTATTAAAAGGGGCGACATCTATTTTGGAAGCTAGAGATCAGCTTGGGGGCTTGGCTGACGATGGGGGTTCTATAAAAGATGGGGTAGGAAGCGTTTTAGGGCCAAAAATAAATTCCCCCCCCCGCCGAAGATTGACCGGTCTCGGTATTTCAGATGACACTTGAACTTTTGAAATTTTTACAAGATCAAGATTTTTTGAAAATTTAAGTTTCCACATAGAATGCAAGGCATGAGAACTGTCTGCTGCAGAAAGAGAATGGCAGTGCACTGGCAAATTTTAGCTAAGTTCAAAAGTTTAAATTTTGTATTATACACCGTCTAGTTTTATCAAGCTAGAGTTTCTATTTTATCGAACTAGAGTTTCTAACTAAGGTTAGAGCTAGAATGGGTTGCCTGACGTATCTGGAACCTTTCAAGCATATATATATATGTCAAAAGTAAAGTAATGACCATCATGTACCAGGTACTTCGACGTTAATTTGTAACTAAAAAAATTTTCTGGCTTCTGCAAAGTTACTAAGCGCAAACTCTGAGTGAACTTTCTTGAGCCCCAACCTTTTACGGCATGTCAAAACATTAAGGATTTGAAAAAACCTAGGTATATACCACAATAAATTTATTTTTTGGCTATAGAGTGGTTGGGGCTGGGGCAACAAGCCTTCCGGCTTCCCCGCATATGAATGAGGGAGAAACTCTTCTGCTCCGTGATAGTGCTACTATGACAGGTTCTGCTAGTAGCACCAGCACGGACGATTCTACGCTGGCACTGGAGTTAGGCACTAAATGTATATATGCAGTGTGTACTACAAAACGCCCTGCTTTCTGAGTGTGCGAAACTTTAAAATATCTCCAAAATTTGTCAGAAAAGCGGGAAAATGACCCTCGTTTTCCTTTTGTCAATAACTCTCATGCATCCGGTCGTTACGAGGTATATAAAGTTTCAACCTAATGGTCACTTTTTTCGTATATACTTCTATATAATCATTAATTTTCCGTTTCAAAATTTCGTTTCAAAATACAGACGGGTCTAAAATTGAAATTTTAAAATAGGTCTCCAAGGGGTGGTCTCGGTCTCGTAGGTCTCGTTTCGGTGGTCTCGGTTGCCTGGTCTCGGTTTCAACTTGCCAACCCTGGTTTCAACACCAATAATTTCAATTCAGATTTTTATTGAAAGGGGCGACGGCTATTTTGGGTGCTGGAGATCAGATTGGGGGAATGCCTGACGGTTGGGGTTTCATATTTTTATTAAAAGACGGGGTAGGAAGCGAAATAGGGCCGAAAATAATCCCCCCCAACCGAATGTAAACCCTTTGGTCACAGTTCCAGTGGCGTAGCGAGGGGGGCGGGGCGGGGGGCAAGAACCCCCCCTCAGCGATTTGCCCCCCTCGGATAAAAAATTTGGGCCGCGTAGCACCACCCCCCCAGCCCCCGGTGGACAGGCCAAACTTCGGAAAATGTCGGACAAAAAGGCATGTTGGCCCCTCCCTCAACTTGATCCTGGCTACGCTACTGCACAGTTCCTTCCATAAATTTGGCCAAATTCACCAGAATCGTCCGATTTTTGACCAAATTCAAACTTGGCCTTATTGGGTTTTGTTGACGATGGGGTATATAATATCATATTTTTATTAAAAGATGAAAGAAGTTTATTCATTTTTTGCCAAACGATACAATGTTAGATTATCAATAAAGGATAACATAAATTCAGCAGAGATACGGAAACAGAAACAAGTAGGCCCCAAAAGGGGCAAGGTTCCTTCCCCGGTGTCTACCTTTCAGGTTTAAATGAATTAGTTCTCTATTTCATACTTAACCGTAAGCTGCTATACCTACTTCGTATCTTACTCTACTTTATAACTAGCTTATTCTAACTTAATCTAAATACGTAGTACGTACAAAAAAGTGCTGCAGGATATTAAGCATCCCGCTGCACGAGCCATTTGGCTCAAAAGTGACACTTTGATCCAGTGGCGTAGCCAGAAAAAAATTTCGGGGGGGGGGAATGACTTTTCGATTTTTTTGAAATGTGTTAAAATGCACTTAATTGCAATTTTAACGCAAAAAACGACAAATATTAGCATTTTTTCGGTCAAAAACATGCTTATTTTCCACCGCTGCAGCATCGAACGTAAAATTGGAGCTCAAAACTCCGAAAATTACAAAAACGGTGGCCGGCAATGGTCCAGAAGCTCGCAAATTAGCAAATTTTCCGAAAATTTTTGACATAACTGTAAAATTATATACTAAAAATGCATTTTTTGTAATAAAAAACAGCTAAAACCATACACCAAACGTTGTATTAAGCAAATACATAGGGCACAATGCAGATGTATGTACATGCACATGTTTTCATTTAGGATAAAAGCAAGAAACACCATGCCAAAGAGTCGCAGGGGTCCGGGGGCGGCAGCCCCCAGAACAAAAATTGGGGAAATTTTTGATTTTTAGGCCAAATTTGGTCAATTGGAGACGTATCAGAAATTTTTTCCGGCCGGACCATAAAAACCAGAGAGGGGACCCTTGTGTAAAATTTCAGTCGGAAAAAATTTCGGGGGGGGGGGGAATTCACCCCATTCCCCCCCCCCTGGCTACGCCCCTGCTTTGATCTGAGCTGAGAAAATCAGCTCTAAGAACAAGAAGCGATAAACACTGTTTTCTAATGGCTCTTATATACTGCTGGTGAAACATCCCGGTGCCGATTTTGAAAAAGTACATTGTTACAGCAGTGTACATCGATTATTGATTTTTCTGCATATACGCAGACAAAAATCAGCAGGCAGCTCCCAAGCTGAAATTACACGTAAAACATACTGGCTATGCAGCCTGCTCAGTAGCGTTAAACGCTATGAGCAGTTAATTTCAAAACAATAGTTCCTTCTCTAGAAGGAACAAAAAACAACGGATTACACTTTAACACAGAGTAGGAAGCGTACGAGCGAAAATATTTCCCCCCCTTCCGAAGATTTCACTAATTATTTCACAGATAACACTAATGGCTACAGTATATAATATGTATATATGAATTGATTAATGCATTGAAGAAACCGTTTTTGTGACAGTCACGTGAGTTTTTGCATTCGGCACCTAAAAATAGAATTTTTCCAAAATTTAAGCTATTGCCAAAATAAGGTAGAACGAGATAGGGTAACTTTGAGTAGAGGGAGTGATTAGTGAAAATTCTCAGGGTTTTCAGGTGAGAGGAGGGGCACTAAGGGAAGAGGGTATACCCATGTGCTTTGTTACCTTTGTGTTTGTTAATTTAGACTTGACCTTGGCGCTATGCAATGAGGCATGGAGACGACCACTTGATTGGGGATTGCTCTCACTTGGACAACAGCACTGGTCGCTCGCCCTTGGCTCTCGTTGGTCAGTCACTTTCCTACCAGCCATACATGTAACTGGGTCAAAATTTTGGGGGGGCCTCTCCGGCCAAAATTTGGTGACCAAATGTGAGCTCAAATGTAAAAACACTTTTACAGAGGACTCTATATACCTTTCCTCGATTCGTGACCACTATGGCAGGCCCCTTCTTCTTTCGTACGAGGGGGGTTATGACCGAAATTAGACGGGGTAAAAAAACCCAAGTGGGGGAAAAAACCCACTTTTTGAAAGTGGTCTAGTGAGATCGAAAAACCTAGTATAGCTACTCCAGGTCCAAAAGACTTACGGTAGTGCAAAAAGACGTTTATTATTAACACAAATGCGCATACTGACACTTTTTCGATCGAATTCTAAAATACGGGCCTTATAGTCGAACTTTGTCATTTTGAGGTCCCTTTGGACTGGAAAGTAGTATTCTCTGATACAGGGTTTTTTTTCAAAAAAATGGTGAGCAAAATTTCAATTTCAGTGAGCAAAATTTCAGATCGGTGAGCAAATCGTAAATTTGCTAGTTACGTTTTATATAGCAGGCGGGGAAAAAAACCCGCATTTTCATATTTCGTCATGTAGCTCATAGACTATACGTTTTCACGGGAAACCAAAAAATTCTGTCGTAGGCCTAACCTTGCTCTAAACGCTGGAACCGGTTTCATTTCGCTATCTCTTACCGTTTTTTGGCGGGAAGCCAAAAACTTGGCGGGAAAAAAAACCCATTTTGGGGAAAAAACCCATGTGGGGGAAAAACCCACCCCATAAATCACCCGAAAAGTGTGTTAGCGGTAGTTTTTCAACGCTATGGCACGTATTAGGAGTAGTAGAGGCTCCTGATACGAAAACTATACGCAGATTTGCTATGGGGCCCCAAAATTTTCAGATTTGAAAACAAACCACCTTAAAAACACCTACAAAATACCTGAAAACGTTGAAAACAACTAAAAAGTTGCGATAACGCTTCAAATGCCTGCAAAATTTGTACTTTATGGCTACTTTTTACGCCTTCGACCCTCTTTGGGGGGTACCGTGAGTGGGTGTGACTGGTCGTGACGTGCACATTTTACTTTCATTTGGTTATTGGCGTTTAAACAAGAGAAATTAATAGGTTAAAATCAAAAGCATACAAAAAACTGGCAATAGTACCAGAAAATACTACTTTCCACCCCAAAAGGACCTCAAAATGACAAAGTCCGACTGTTAGGCCAGTATTTCAGAATTCGATCGAGAAAGTGTCAGTTTGCGCATTTGTGCTAATAATAAACGTCTTTACGCACTACCATGAGTTTTTTGGAGTAGCTACTAGGTTTTTCGACATCACCAGACCATTTTCAAAAAGTGGGTTTTTTCCCCCACATGGGTTTTTTTTACCCCGTCTAATTTCGGCATGCCCCCCCCTCGTACGAAAGAAGGAGGGATCTGCCACTGCGGTCATGAACAGAGGAAGGGTAGTCCTCTGTAAAAGGGTTTTTACATTTGAGCTCGCATCTCTTAGTGCTGAGAAATGAGTCTCCAAATTTCACCTCCCTTGGAGCCATGTCGGGTCAAAAATGGGGGGGTCCAATTTTTGAATCATAAAAAATACCAGCGAGACCCCTTTTGGATACCGCTTACATACGTTTGCCTACAGGGACTGTACTATACGCTGGCAAATTTTTAGACCTGTACCATGTACCCAAGTTCCGGAACTGGGGTGGGTTTTTTTCCCCCAAAAATGGGGTGGGTTTTTTTCCCCGCCTGCTATACTTGGTTATCGCCAGACGCGTAGCCAAAAAAAACGGAATTATTGCACTTTTAACGCCAAAAGCGGCACATATTAGCACATTTCGTTCTAAAACAACTCTAATTTTTTGTGAAGTGAGACTGGGCTTCAAAACACCAAAAAGTACACATTTGGTGGGCCAGTGAGGGTCAAAAAGCTATCAAATCTGGAAATATTACAAAAATTTTGACATTGGGCACCGTAAAATTACTACAATCGTCATTATGCGAGACATTTCAGGTAATGTTATGGGACGGGCAACAAAATACCAAGGGAACTTGCACCCTTGTGCTAAAATTCACGGAGTATTCGACTGCACATTAAGGGGGGGGTTACCTGTTAAAGTGAAAATTTTAGATTCTCCGATTCGCTTCCGATTTGCACACAATGTAGCCCTAGTGAAGGCGCATCACAGATGTAACAAACTGGAACCAATGCTTTAGCCAATTTTTTGCTAGGGGCTCCCAAGAATTCAATTTTACGTGTAAATCATAGGCGCAAAAAAAGTGTTTTGTGGTAACAAAGCGAAATTTTTGTTAATATATACTGACGATGTCGATTTTTGCATGATGATTCGATAGTCCAATGTCATGTCTCAACCTCTATGATCCATTTTTTAAATTTTTTGTCCATGGCCTGAGCAGTGACGCCAAATGTAAAATCACTCAAATTTGGCGGGCCCAAAACACGGCCGTTTTTCACATTCAAAATCGTGAGCATTTGCCCCGTATTTTGCCCAAAAAACCCTGCTCTGATACTTTTGCCAGTTTTTTGTATGTTTTTCATTATAACCTGTTGTAATTTTATAATGGGCTGCGAAGGACAGTTTTCAAACTTCTGTACCTGAAGCCCCGCAGCAAATCTGCGTCTAGTTTTGATATCAGGGGCCTCTACTGCTCCGCAAACGTGCCATAGCGTTGAAAAACTACCGCCAACACACTCTTCGGTTTTTTTGGGGGTGGGTTTTTTTGATTTTTCCATACATGGGTTTTTCCCCAAATGGGTTTTTTCCCGGCAAGTTTTTGGCCTCCCGCCAAAAAACGGTAAGAGATAGCGGAATGAAGCCGGTCCCAGCGTTTACAGCAAGGTTAGGCCTGCGACAGATTTTTTTGGTTTTCCGTGTAAACGTATAGTCTATGAGCTACATGACGAAATATGAAAATGCGGGGTTTTCCCCGCCTGCTATACTTAATCTTCTTAGAAGTTTTCAGCAGTGGTGGTAAAGGCCAAAGGGAGTGCTATATATAGTCGGTTAATTTTTAACTTTTATATGTTCAATTAATTTAACATATTCTCTCGCGCATAAGATTCTCGGAGTTTTTGTTTAGTAACATTTATTGAGGCGACTTAGTTCTGGGCAGTGGCGTAGCCAGAAAAAAATTTCGGGGGGGGGGATGACTTTTCGATTTTTTGAAATGTGTTTAAATGCACTTAATTGCTATTTTAACGCAAAAAACGACACATATTAGCATTTTTTGGTCAAAAACAACCCTAATTTTTGACCGCAGTAGCATCAAATGCAAAATCAGAGCACAAAATACCGAAAATTACAAAAATTGTGGGCCGACATGGATCCAAAAGCTATCAAATCCACAAATTTTTCAATTTTTTTTACATTAAAACCTGTATATCTACTGAAAATGTCATTTTTGTAACAATAAAACAGCTAAAATGATGCACTAAACAGTGTATTAAGCAACTGCATAGTGTACAATGCATCTATAATATGCACATACACATGCTTTCACACAAGACAAAGGCAGGGAACACTAAGCCACAGAGTTGCAGGGGTCTGGGGGCGGCAACCCCCCAAAAAAATAGGGAATTTTTGGATTTTTAGGCCAAATTTGGTCAATTGCAGAGGCATCGGAAAATTTTTCCGGCCGGACTATAAAAACCAAAGGGAGGACCCTTGTGTAAAATTTCAGTCGGAAAAAATTTGGGGGGGGGGCGGAATTCCTGGTTCTGGGTAATGGGTCTTTAGCAGCATATCTGTCCGTCCAAAAAGCGCATTCGTTTAATAGCCGGTTATAAACGTTACGTTCAAAATGACTGTGAGTGTTACGTATTATGTCAGTTAGTTTACTGAAAAAGTTGCTGCATTAGCTAAAACAGTTGCTAGTTTTTTGTTTTTCCTGATTTTTAACGCAGCTGTGGCTTTCTGGTTTACTATTACACATATATGTATGGCATGCGTACGATGTATATAAGGCCCACAGTGAATTATAGATTTGTAGTTTTTTACTGCGCGTTGCATATAAAGTAAATGCATATATATATATATATATATATATATATATATATATATATATATATATATATATATATATATATATATATATATAACTGCTTAGCTAACTGCTGTGCGCGTCTATATTGACTCATTATTTTTTACAAACATGCATTATATAAGTACACAATAAAAGATCGAGCGTTTAAAGTTTTGAGGCTGACATATTATTTTGAAGACAAGCTAATATATTAACTGACTGCTTATGTGTCGACCATAGCGCTAATGAATGTTTCATTTTAACCTCTGTGTGCCGTTTGCGATAAGTTTTGGATAATTTTTGGTGCCAGGAATTGGGTATTTTTTGGGATTATTTTTAAAAATGAGTGAAAGGTTTGTAATAATTTATCTGTTGTTTTTAACCCGAAAATATTAATGTATATATATATATATATATACGTTCTATGTACATCCATAACGGCATTTTTATATGCGGCATCTTAGTGCCACTTAAATTGGTGTTTTCGTAGTTCTTGTTCATCCACCGCTATATTCACCTAGCCTTTTGCCAGACGAATATATGCTTATATACGTCCATATAAGCCGGTAGGCAATTTTAGGATGGTTCTTTTGTAAGCACATGTAGATATGAATATACTGATATCTACAGCTGCTTCTGACACAAAACGGCTTCTGCGGCTCTTGTTTTGTGAAGATGCAACAAATTGTTCTCTTTTCTTCTGCATCTCATTTGGGTATTGGGTTTTTATCAAAAATTAAGTTTGCGTAAATATATATTTTGTAATAGGAAATTTTTGTGTGTGCACTTTTTCCGCAGCCGCACGGCACTCTGTTGGAAAAGTTACCGCACCTGTATAAAGCTAAGAGGCTAGGATCAGGATGTTATATAGATAAGCTGTTAGACCTTCGACTGAAATTCACAATTTATTTATACGCTATAGTATATAATTAATGAAAATGACTGACCAAAGTAGTGGTTCATATGCGCAGAAAAAAACGCCGGTTTTTGCTTTGAAGTTACACGTTATTTATTTTGTTATCCAATTGTTTTAACATTCACTAGAAACACATGCATATCAGGCCTAGGCTTCGGCTTCGTGTGTGACTATGGTATCTACTTTATTCTTATTCTCCTGCATTTATTTTATTTCCTATTCTAGACGACTCACACTCACAGATTAATTTGGCCGATAAAGCATTAACTTTGCCCTTGTCCACTGATTTGCCGGATTATCCTGTGTATAAATTACGAGCTGCCAATCACCACAAACCGATCAATCTTGACGAAAATCACAACAATCAGCAGGAAAAGTGCCCGGGAATCATCCAGACCCCCCTAGACGACCCCACGACCCCCCTTGCCCTCACTGATGAACAGATAGACGCCACGTTGAGCTATTTTGGTGAGCAGAAGTTTTTTCTGTTTTTTTTTATTCTGCCTCATGTTGAATTTATTTGTTTTCTTATGTTGTTGTTTGTTTTTATATATTTGTTATTTTTTAGATATTTGCTTTTGTTTTTTATATGTTTTTGAAGTATATACTGCATTGGGCTAGGCTTAGAGCCGACCTAGAGATTCGAGAAGTGTCTTTTTTTAAGATGTTTGTAAGATTGTGTTTAGCGGATGAAACCGTTTTTGTCGAGCGGCATCTTGTCCAGGATATTTATCATGTTGGATTTAGAGGATTATATATGTGAAATCTTTTTTTGGTTGAGAAATTAGTGTCCGTCGCCATGATGGCTACGGATTACTCTGAAACTGAATAATCCCATTTCCACAGCTAAAGATACTTTAAAAAAACATTAAAAAACTTTCGAATGAAGAAACTTAATGAATTTAGCTAAGCTAGCTGCTGCTAGTGCGTTCGCTCTGATATGAACAGAATTTTTATAGTGCCGTGGGGCGAAGCCATAAAAATGTGGCCCTTTTTTAGTCTGAATTCATTAGATTGACAATAGATGAATATTTTGTGTATATATTTTTACCTATCTTTGTGTATGTAAAAATATTTTTATCGACATCAGTTTCGTATGCAAATGTAGGAAAATTACAGTTTTATGGATATTGGATTGCCTCTGCTATCACATTTATGTTCAACACATATATGCAACTTGTAGGTCAAGTTACAGCATTTTTAGGATAATTTTTTGCTTGTAAGACATCGACAGCTTGAAGAATGGAGTATATATTTATTAAGTATATATACATATTACATTTACTGTATCAAATCAACTTGCTATGAGTTCAACTAAAGCCCGGTTCATACTCGTCCTTCCTCGCGTGAACTGCGTTTGAAGCAAGACTACAATATCTTATACAAGAAAGTACGAAACGATTCCCCCAATTTTACAGCAGCTGTCCAAATTTTGTCCTTGTCCCTGTCTCTGTGTCCTTAAGGACAAGTATGAATCGTGTCTAAGACACACTCTGTGGAAAAAGGAAATTGTTTTTTAGAAGTTCAGAGATTTTTTGCCGGCACGCCATTACCCGCACCAGGACCGTAAGCACCCGGACCAGACCCGACAGTAAGCGACCCGCCAACCTCAAGCCCTGACAATGCCCTACGTTGGTATGACCCCCGCCGGTTGGGTGGCTTTCGCCACGCCCTACTGGAAGCTCGAGGAGTTCCTCGCGGTCCTGGACCACGTCGAGGCCACCAACTTCTCGGTGACCGAAGCGCGCAACCAGGCGCTGACCAGTCTCAACTCTCTCACCACCACCCAACCGGCGGCAGTCGACCGACGGTTCCCCGCCGGACGAGCCTACGTCAACCAAAACGCCGGCGACCTCCCCCGGAAGATCATCCAAATGCGGAGTGCTCTTTGCTTACGCGACCGCCGGGGTGAACAACGCCAGGTCAACGACGCTGCCGGCGCCGGTCAGCCGGCCGCCGCCAACGGAGGCCCCGGTCTGGGCCTCGTCGTTTTCAATTCCGAAAACGACGCCCAACAGGCGTTTTTCAACGCCTGCGCGACCATCCGCACCCAGCTCTACGGGGGCTCTCACGTCTTCGACCGCCAGACTTTCGAGGAGTCGGCAAACCTGACGTGGGTCGTGCCAGGGCCCCAGGACCAGGCCTGAAGGCACGGCCCGGAACGTCGCGACCCGCCTCCCGCACCGCCGCCGCCTCCGCCTGAACGCCAACCGGACCAACCCGGACCTAGCGACTCTGACAGCGCTTTCCGGCTGCGCCTGCGCAAACGAGTCCACAGCGGTGCCGGGCCGTCACCCCACCCCCGGAGGGCCAACATCCACCACCCAAAGGCAAACGGCGGCACCACCGCGGGCCGGCGGCGGTGGCCGACCCCACGGAGGTCGAAAGCGACGTCCGGGCAGCCCTGTCTTCCTTGGGTATCACCATGGAGGACTGAAAGGGCGTTTTTATAATTTGTTTTTTTTTATATATAAATTGTATGTGTATTTGTTTTGTAAATATATGTAAATGTAAAAAAAAAATTTTTGTTTTGTATGTGTGTTTGTTTGTGTATGTTTTAGGGCCCCCAAAATTTTACGTATGGATTTATTCGTAGTCGTAGGGAACCCAAAATTTATCTATCATGTTTCACATTCAGAATTGGCCTTGTTTAGGTAGCACTGTTAGGTAATATATCATGTTTGACAATTACGATATAACTGTCTGCATGTCAGCACAGATGTACATGGGGGGGTCTGGGGGGGCAAGCCCCCCGCCAGATTTGAAATTCCGGGACAAGCCCCCCCTCAGATTTGACCAGTCGGGACAAGCCCCCCTCTCTGAAACCCCAAAATCGCTTCAAATCGCCGTAAATTGCTTCAAAAATGACCAAAAAAACGAAAATATCGCTAAAAATATAGGAATTTCGCAAAAATTTCCCATTTTTAGCCAAAAATTGGAAATTTTCGCTTTTTTTGGACAAAATATTGGGACAAGCCCCCCTAAAATGTCGAAAATTTTGGGACAAGCCCCCCTAAAATATCGAAAATTTCGGGACAAGCCCCCCCCCCAAACCGAGACCCCGTGTACATGTATGCATGTCAGTACAAAAATGTGATATAACAGTTTTTGTTGGGGACCTAAACCTTCCGTCTGTAAACTGGTCATCTTGGAGTTCAACACTGAAATTAGAACAGTTATTTCTTGATGAAGTAGGTAGTTACGGTTGGTTGTGGGGCCCCCCTCTTGTGGACCCTCCCCATATTCTTGATGTGTTATTGGTTAATTGGCCAGATATCGTAGTGGGTACTGACTGTTGCACACCAGTTGGTACGTCTGATCATGCGTCAATAAGTTTTTGTTTAAAAGTTAGAGGTAACATTGAGAAAAGACAGTGGTTTAAAAACTTCTATGCAATGGACAAAATTGCTATTAGCACAAATTTATCTGCAATTGACTGGAATGCTGTTTTTTGGGAAAATAAAATTAATCACAATAATATACATATTGTGGAAAGTTTTTGGTTAACTTTTAAAACTATTGTTCATGGTATCATTGATGCTTTTGTTCCCCGTGTTAGGTCGGTGAAAAGTAAATTGTGCTGGCCAACTAGTTTACGTCAACTGGAGGTTCAGAAAGATACTGCCTTTAAAACATGGGTTAGAGATATGGATTATCTATCGAAGTTTAGATATCAAGAGTTATGCTTTTTATTCAAGCGTGAGCTGGATAAGTTTTTTTGCTCTTACGAAGAATCACTAGCTCGTAAGCCAAACAAAAAACAGTTTTTTCGGTATACTGGGCAAAAAATTAAGCCTAAATGTGGTATTCCGGTGCTTCAGGCTGACAATGATCAGCTAGCTATTTCCGACCTTGAAAAGGCTGAGCTTCTGAATAATCATTTTGCTTCCGTTTATACTATTGATGATAATAAGTTGGTTGATTGTAGTCACTTGAATATTTTTGAACAATGTTGTAGTATGAATTTTGATGTCTTAGATATTTATAATCATCTTAAAAGTTTAAAGCATAGTTTAGTTACTGGTCCTGATGACATTCCCTATATGTTTTATAAAATTTTTGCTGCAGAACTGGCATTTCCAATTTTTCTTATAACTGATTTTGCATATAGACTGTCTTTTATTCCTAGGGATTGGAAGGATGCCAACATTGTTCCTATTTTTAAAAATAAAGGGGCCAGATCGAAAGTGGACAACTATAGAGATGTTTCTTTGACTTGTGGAGCGTCAATACCGGGGGGGGGGGGGGTTTTTATCGATTCGATGTTAAATTACACTATTCGGCGTTTTTGTTTGGATAATGATGTATTTTCTATATATCAGCATGGTTTCCTCCCTGGGAGATCTACAGTTACAAATTTATTATTAGCGACAGAATCGTGGGCTAGATCTCTGGAAGGTGGAAATTGTGTGGATATTGCTTATATTGATTTTAAGAAAGCCTTTAATACAGTATGCCATAGGAAATTACTGCGAAAGTTGGCACATGTGGGTTTTGGGGGTAAACTATTAAACCTAGTGAAAGAATTTTTGACTGATCGCAGGCAACGTGTTAGAATTGAAAATATTGTGTCTCCCTGGTGTAAGGTGTCAAGTGGGGTCCCTCAGGGTTCGGTCTGCGGTCCCTCTCTGTTCTTATTTTATGTGAATGATGCAGTAGAATTGTTGAACGATGCTACTTTTTGGTTTGCTGATGACTCGAAAATTTTTTACGAAGGCAGTTTGCGCTGTAATTTTCTACAGTCGGCTCTCGACCAGTTTGAAATTTGGGCCGATAATTGGCAAATGAGTATATCAACAGCTAAATCATTTATTATGTATCTTGGTCGTGCTAATCATAGTGGAACATATTTTATAAATGGGGAACCACTAAGTGGAGTCAAGAGCTGTTCGGATTTAGGGGTTATTATATCTTCTAACTTGAAGTTTTCAGATCATATTGCAAAAATTGTTAAAAAAGCTAATAGTCTTCTTTATTTGGTCACAGCTTGTTGTGTTTCTACAGAACCAGATATTATGGTTACTTTGTTTAAGTCATACGTTCGTCCTATTCTTGAATATGCCTCAGAAGTGTGGAATCCCTATTTAATCGGGGACATTCAGGCTATTGAGCATGTTCAGAGGAGGTTTACTAGACACTTTATAGAACTCAGGCATCTTGAATATCAGTCTCGTTGTGAAATTTTAGGTTTAAGAACTCTTGAGTTTCGGCGTCTTTTTCGTGATCTTGTTTTAACATATAAAATTGTTCATGGTCTGACTGTTATTAATCCGTTTAAGTATTTCAATTTCAATACTGCTGGTAGAACCAGAGGTCATAGATTTAAACTGTATATGCCTAAATGCAGACTCAATGCAGTTAAGTTTTCATTTTTTTCAAGAGTAGTACAGCCATGGAATAATCTCCCTGAAAATTTGGTTTCGGCACCCAATGTAAAGAAATTTGCGGAATGGCTAGCAGAAAGTCCGGAGATACTTTTAGACTATTTGAAAGTTTATAAGTTTGTTTAATTCTGTTGTTAATTTGTGAAATAAAGTTTATATATACTATACGTTATTATGCCACAATATACCGCGTGTGCTTTATTTGTGAAGTAAAATTTTCTTCTTTTCTTCTTTCTTTCTTTCTTCTTCTTTTCACTGTAAGGCTGTCTGAGTGAAGTCTGATGCAGAGATGCACGGGGGGAATTGGCGAGGGAGGAGTGCCCGACCCCTGGCGCAAGGGGGGTGGTCCCTAGTTTTGGCCATTTTTCGGCGATAGCCGAAAATTTTTCGATTTTCAACTCATTTTTGGGGTACTTTTTTGGCCGCAGGCGAAAATTTTTTGCAATTTTTCAGTTTTTTACGCAATTTTGGGGCACTTTGGCCATCAGAGGGGTGGGGTGGCGGGTTGAGGGGGGGGGGGTGCCGGATGTCTGAGGGGGGGTGCCGGATGTCTGGGGGGGGGGGGGTGCCGACCCCCCTCAGCTACCGCCCCCCTATGTGCATCTATGGTCTGATGTCGATAAGTGTCTTCTGAAGGAGCAGTCTCCTTTCGCCAAAAAATCGTGATATTAATGCGAATTTATTCTCTGTTTTGTCAACAAATCTGTTCATAATTTTTTCTCAACCACCCGACAAGGGATTTTTTATATTGGAATCCCAGAAAACACTGTAAACAGTATATGCGTGTTGGGAAAGATAGACTGAGCTGTGCTTATATATAATGCTTAGCTTACAATGGGTTTAGCTTTCAGCTGGATTGTAAATTCACTGAGCTAATTTTGTGAGCATATATACATTGCGGATTATTTATTTTGTAGTATATACATAATATTTCTGTGAAGCGGGGCACCGATTTTTTAAAGGGTCGTGTTTAAAAAAATTTCGTGCAGAAGATTGTATTTTTGGATAAGTTGAATTTGTTTTTTATTATTGTTTAAAGTTGTTTTTTAAGTTGAAACACTACTTTTTTTATTATTTTTTAACCTCATATAAAATTTTGTCGTCTCCTTGTTTGCAAATATTATTGGTTTTTAATCCGGCTATAGATTAAAGCCTAAACGCTGGGGTGAACTTGTCTTGACCGAGTTAGCTTATTTCTGTCTCATATTTGTGTTCTAGTTTGACACAAGTGCTTATAAAAGTGCATTCCTCTTTTGTGGGACCTCAGCCTAGGATAACCTTTGACCTTAGTGGTGAGTTAGGAGGAATGTGTTTGACCCGTTTTCTCCTAACATATAATATAAGTCTATCACTAACTAGCTAGTTTTATATTTTTTTTAGTTTCACCACAAATCTAATCGCACTCTGCATGAATGAATGTATAATCCGAACTTTTAATAAGAGGTGCACCCTGCATGCAATCTCAGTGTGGAAGAAAAAGTGAAAGACAAAAGAAAGACAAAAAAGAGGAGGGGTTTGGGAAGGGGTGGTTGAAATGCGTGTGGTCAAAATGCTTGTTTTCAAATTTTTTTGGAGATTGAAATTTGTTCGGTTAAGCTGAGATAGGTTTTGGAGTATATAATTGGGAGATAATAATTGGGAAGTTAGGGTGGAGTACCATAGATTCACTTGGGGGAGATTTGGGTTCCTTTCTTAATTTTTCATACTTTGCCCTCCCTCCCAGGTCACCTCTGATGGCTGGAAAACTACACTAAAAATAGTTGACAAAACTCTCCCCCATATTTTTACGCGGCGGCCTTGTTGAGAACCTATGCTCCGGTACCTTCGATTCTGGAAAGCCCCCTTTTGCAAAATCCACCGTTTGCATGTATATGTGTATGGATATATATGTATGCATCGAACCGCATTTTCGCACAGTTTTTTGTAGACTTTTTGTCAAAGGAAATAAATGATTACCAATAAATTCTAGTCGATTTCATCTATCATCTAAAATGTCTAGTCGTGTCTGTTATGTTGGTTGGTTATATACTTTTCTGATTGAAAAAGAAGCTGCTTCAAGTCGTTTATGTTGCGTAATTGGTTATAGCAGTATATACGCGTAATGAGTGTAAATTGTGGGCGCTTGTGTCAAATCAATATATGTTTAGCCACATTCCTATATACTCTTGGTGTTATATGATTTTTCCACATTTCTGTGTACTCTTGGTATTTATATGACTTTGCCACATTCTTATATACTCTGGCCACTCTTGCGTCTGGTTCTTAGCGACTTCCTATTTCCATTAGCTGGTCTGGTATATTTCTACTCTACTTGTTAGCTTGTCACTGCTGACAGGGTCTTCATTTATTAGACTTGATTTATTTAACGTTGGTGTCATCTTGACTACATGAAGTAGAGTACATTTTGAGGCTTCTACGCTGAACTTTTTTAAAAAATATCCGCGCGCCAAGTGTATTATAGATAATTTAACGGTCATTCAGTATTGATAGCGGTTTTCCAGATTTTAGGTTGGCACCATACATGTGCGTGGGGGGCGTTTGGGGGCAGGTTTCACCCCCCCCCACCCTTAGAAGGCAACTTCACTTCCCCCCCAGACAGGTGCTTTACCTCTCCCGCAACGTTTTATATTTGCTCACTACGGCAAAATCGCTGGCTCACGAAGGTGATAAGCGACGGCTCACGCACGAGGGGAAAATAGATGGGAAAGTTACCGCACTCCCCCCCCCCTGTGGCTCATCAAACCCCTGTTTCCAGATTTGGCCACCTGGCCACGTATGGTTGGCACTCTGTCACTGCCTTTAGGCCTGGTTCACACTGGCACAAGCACAAGCACAGCCGGTTCACACTGCAGAAAATTCTGCACAAGTACAAGCACAACGCTTGTTCAAAAATTTTATCTTTTGCACAAGCACAGCCAATCAGCGCAGAGATTCTGTAGCTGTCTGTTTGGATATAGGCATAATAGAATAAAATAGATATATTTTGTGTCACTGGGGACAACCTTGTCATGCATCTCATAATTATTGAAAAATGAATTGCGTTGATGTTTTTTCTTATTTTTTTAAGTTTAATTTTGTTTAGTTTGAATTCAAATTTTTGTTTTTACTTGAGTTTTTCGCTTCTTTACTGTGTAGTTTTTCTTTTCCATAAAAGAGACCGAGAAGGTTTCACGTCTTCGGAATTTATAAGCATAAAATTTCATGACGAAAACACTATTTCTGAACAGAAAAGACGTTACACTGGCGCGCTTCAATTTGATTGGCTGGGCTTGTGCTTGTTCAAGTTCCAGTGTGAACGCCTAGGCGTTGTGTTTGTGCTTGTGCACGTGCCAGTGTGAATCCGGCCTTAGTGGTAAGGAAAAATCTTAACCAGCATGCTTAGCTTCGTATTTCTTGAGGTGGTCAGTCTTATTCACAGAGACAAATCGACGCCATGTGGCGTCAGTCGTCAAAATTTCTCGTCAAACGGATATAATAATATTTCATTGTTTATTCCGCCGTGGACGTCTACTTAACGTTTAGACCTCAGCAAGTATAATACTTCCATCGCGTGCAACTGGACGCTTCTTTTAGTTTAGTTTATTTTCTTCTCGGAAAAACAATACAAAGGTTGTGGGGGGTAGAATTTCGGTTAGGTTTATAATTTTTTGGGACCCTAATACACCTCCCGTTTAGTCCTTGAGTGTTGTTCTAACGTGTTTTTTAGACCTATATAGTTTTTAATAGTTTTCTTTTTAGGGTGGTTGTGTTTTTCGAACCCCTCTCATGATTTTTTGTGACGTCAATATCCTTTCTCTTGTGAGCTCAGCTCAACCGAAACCTCAACTTTCAGTCAACTAAGTTCTGCGGTGGAACAATGGCTATCTATCTGTCTTTGCACAATTTCTGGGGGTCCACTTTAGATTGTTGTTTTTCTGTCTCGCGGTTTGCTGTGAAAAAATTGTTTCTGTTTCTGCTTTTCGAGTGCTCACATTCAGTCTTTGTTGACGGCAGCGCAGGACAGTACCTATGTACTTGGATTCTTGAATGAATTGGGTGTTCGAATCGCGTTATGCTCACACAGGAAAGGGCGGGGGGAATGTCTAGTCCATTTGTGTAGCAGACGAGGTCAAAAAGTTTGGGGGATCAAATTTTAGAGACCCCAACTCGACCAAAAATATCCGAAGTTCTGCGAAAATTTTGAAAAAAAAAGGTCCATTAGTTAGTACTCACTTTGGGTCATATTCGGGTCTCGGGCATATGCAAATCGACCAGGGAGGGGCGCTTGCCCGATTTCTGTGGAGGGTTTGATTTTTCAACCCATTTATGGGGCACTTTTTTGGCCTTCAAGGGGGGTGGGGGGTTGAGAGGGGGTGCCGACCTACACCCCGTATGTGCATCTATGTCTTATGTACTGCTAAATTTGATTCTTACTCATTCTGCTGTATATACTTATTCTCTTAGGATACCACATAAACATATTGCGAAATTGTTATTGAGAAAAACGGAAAACACAAGTCGTTTAAAGTCCCGCCGTATTTCCAAAACCTGTAGTATTAAAAAACGCTGCAGTTTGTCAAAAATAAACCTTTGTTTCTCTTCCTTACCACTGACTCCATTTGCCACATGTTACAGTATATATATACTGTGTCACATTCAGTTTGTGTATATCTTAAGTTTTCAAATCGAGTGTGTTATATACATACATGTACACGGGGTCTTGGTCTGGGAGGCTTGTCCCGCAATTTTCCAAATTTGAGGGGGGGGGGTTGTCCCGACATTTCGGGGGCTTGAGCGGACAAAAACGCAAGTTTTCGAATTTTTGTTAAAAAAGGAAATTTTTGGCAAAATTTGGCCATTTTTAGCAACTTTTTTCACTTTCTGGGGCAATTTTTGAGTGTTCGGGCACCTTTCTTTCAGCATCAAGGAGGGGGGCTTGTCCCGGATTCTCAAATCTGGGGGGGGGGCTTGCCTCCCCCCCCCCAACCCCCCCACCCCCCATGTACATCTGTGGTTATATATATACATGTTTTAAGTAACAAACGTTAATTACAGCAACTTAGGTAAAGAAAATGGAACTGCTGCACCTGTTTGTGTACTTTAATGATTTATCTATTAATGGATTTCTCTGAAGAAGCATTATTTTTGGCTGAAATTCAAGGTAGATTAACTTGTTTATTTCCGCCCTCTCTATATATATATATATATATATATATATATATATATATATATATATATATATATATATATATATATATATATATATATATATATATATATATATATATATATATATATCTGCATAGGTGTAAAGTGAAATTGTAAATTTTGTTGTTGTGGAATTTTTAATTCAGTAACACTGACTGCATAACTGAGTAGCTTTTTATATACATAGGGCATGTTTGTGGATAAATTTGTTTACACAAATATTCATGTTTTGTTTGTTTTGTTCAAGGTACAATGTGGGGGGTCCCTAGCATACGTGGGCAGGGCGGATTTTGAGCGGGGGAGGCATATACGGAGCAACTTTTCCGCCCAATTTGTCTTCGTGAGCCACCATTTTTACTCTGCGAGCCACTGATTTTGCCGTCGTGGTGAGCTACCTAGCAAACTGGGGGGAGGAGTGAAGCATCTGTGGGGGGGGGGGAGTGGTGAACTTGTCGTGGGGGGGAGGGGTTTTGGTAACCCCACCCCCCTCACGATTATGTATGGACTCCCTAGTCTCTGACCATAAGTGAGTAAAACGGTTTTTTTCTGAGTTTCTGCAAAGTATCGGGTATTTTTGGTCGTCCAAGCGGTGACGATTCAAAATTCGCTGTGAGAGCTTCTATTTTGCATCGCGAGCATGTATGCATGCTTATGATAGCACTTACAAAACTAAAATTACCCTGTATATGATGAGTAACAATAACATGGTATATAAATATTGTATATTTAGCTTAGCGAAAGTGCCCATCCCTTGCGATAGGTATGTATATATTTAGCACAAAAACGGGTTAATAATCATTTAGCGGAAGTTAATACAAATTCCACGCATCAGATATATAGAATAGTCAGTTTTGTTAATTACTAGGGCGTATATATATAGTTGGCTTGGCTTGGTAGCGAGTTAAATTTTAATTATCTAGCCCCACTTTATGTATTATATAGTGGTGATAAATTATATATTCTACCGTCGTTATGGTTATGGTAAAGCCGACATTTATTAGAAAGATACGGGTGAAGAAAAGTTTTGTGTAGGTCTGTGAAAATGCTATTTTCGTGTGAATTTTTTCTTGATATTAATTCTTTTCCTTTTTTGAAAATTTGACATAATTGCTTTTATATAAATATATACCAAATAAAATTCGGATATATATACTGTATCTATTTGGTGGGAATCACCTTAGGCGTTTAACTTATGTATCCAGTCTAAGTCGAGCATTTGATTGTACAGAATACAAATTATAATTTTTTGAACAGGGAGGCCTGTTTCGTTCGAAAAAACAAAAAACTTGTTAGACTGAGTCTAAAGCCATACACCTTTTGCGAAAAATCCCAGCCACTATAGTACATATTAGTATACATATTCTATGTGTATATAACTCTAAATCGAAATATGTATGTATATACATATCTAGATTTTTAAACAATTTTTTGTGAATTCCGGCCATATGCGTCTCAAGCACGGTTGTTGGCCATTTTCATGTTTTTAATCAATTTTTCAATTACTTTTTTTGTTTTTTATTTCAGTGATATGCGGTGAGCGGTTATCGCAGATGACCAAAACGTACGATGATATCGAAGCAGTTACAAGACTACTCGAGGAGGTGAGGCCATTTGGAACTGAAGTCTGACCAAAAGACTGTTGAACATTGAGACTAAAACAGGTGGCGTGATTTTGGCAGCTACCCGCTCTAAAGTCTGACAAAAAGAGTTGTACCAGTTGAGACAACGAAACTTGTGATTTTGTTACGAAAAGAATAGATTTTGACTATCAAGAGTATATACAGCATGTAGTAGCAGAAATCATGTCACTAAAATAAGTAAGTGGGCATCTAGTTTTTGTTAGACTTTAGTCTTGATAGATGAAATTGATTGTTGGTTTCGTACTGAAATCCGATATTTTATCTCAGTGTTCTGCAGTTTTTGGTCAGACCTTAAGGCGTAAACAAAACTAAATTGGAAACAGTAAATGTGGCTCGCCAGTGGTAAAAAGTTTTGTGAGATTCACGAAACTTGTTTAACTACGGGCTTGGTTTAAATGTCTTTTTTTAATTTAGTAGAACACATGATAAAAAATATATACTATTGGTATTTTCGCGATCTTGTTTTGCGAAAGCCCGGTGCATGCTTTGCCTTTAGGACATCGTTTCGTCAGCTGTTGTCGAAAATCAACACAACAGACTTAATTTTTTAGTTGGAGCTGCACTTGCCCTGCACACTTTGTTTTCGTGAAAAATTGTCAGTCCTTTTTTTGGTATTTGCTTGGGAATAAAACGACAAGGACAAAGATGAAAAACGAGTATGAACCGGGCTTTAGAGGCTGTGCTAGCCAGATGAGAATACCGACAATAACAGCAACTAAACTAAGGGCCCACTTCTTTACCGAATTAAAGGGTTAATTTTAATCGGACTAAACGGTTTGAAAATTGAGCTTAAAAATGCCATTCCAAAACCTCCAGATTAAACGGACTTAACTTCTAGCGCGCTGCTTTTTAATCGGACTAACGTCTAACACTTAGCGGACTTAACTATGCACGCTAATGTTAAACGTGCATGTTAAGTTCGTTTAGTCCAGTTGTAGTTTTGGAATGGGTTCAAACTAAAATTAAACCACTGACTTATTTTAACTCTTTCAGTCCGTTTAACCCGATTTTTTCGTTCCTAAGCCTCGGACTAAATTAAGTCCAGTCCGTTTAATCCGGTGAAGGAGACCCTAAGGTTTATATATATAATATAGTAGTTACTGCAGCATTACTGTAACTGGTTTTGTTTTTTACCAAAGTCGAGTTATGAGTCTCATATTGAACTCTGTTCTGGTGGAAAATTTAGATTACAATGGACAATTTACTGCAAAAAACATAAAGGCCACTGAACTGTGAAAATTAACACTCTTTGCTTCCTTTAAGGTAGTCGACCTCTTATATTATATTATTATATCATATATACTCATAATTGTATTGTGTATACATTATTAAATATTACATAATATATTATTTGAAAAACGTATGTAATTTTACATAATAAAGAAAAAAGATTAATGCTTATGTTTTCAAAAACTTTTTTGGTTAAATTTGTTCAGAAGCGTGTCTCAATTAACTTTGAATGTACAGCATAAATTATTATACTACACTATAAATTTTAAAATATGTTGTGAACTTGGAAATAAAGTTATTTATAAAACTTTCTGCATCAATTTAACAACATTGTGGCTGCTTGTTGTGTCGCATTTTAAACTAAGCGCAAGTTATACTAGTAGTAATATTATATAGTAGTAAAGTTAGTCAACTAAAAGTTTCTAGTAGTCTCCGATTGTAAGTCAGTTGGTTGTAAACTTTCACAGGTTTTGAGACTAAATGGATAAAGTTGTGCTGAACAGTTGATTTGATTAGATTTCCGATTTGATTAAGCAGTGTTAACTTTTTGAAAGAATGTCAGCGGTCTAGTTTTTGGCATTTTTTCCGCGGACAAGAGCTTGTTTTAGGCTTTAATAGTTTTATCACGCCTGAAACCAAACATGTATGAGGAGGTGGTAGGGGGCATCCCCATTCTTCCCTAGATCGAGGAGCCGGGGAGATAGTCTCGAAAATTTGGGTGCAATTTGGCAAAAAATAGCATTTTTTACCAAGTTTTTGCAAACTTTTGGTTATTTTTGGTCAAGGGGCCGCCGAGGGTTCCCCACATTTGGCCGGCGGGGCACCCAGATTTTTAAACCGTTATATACATGTCTGGAAGCCCTTCGACTAATTTGGTTAGTGACAAACATGCATGTAACAGCACAGAAGTTTAGGGTACCCCTGCCCCTGCCCTGAGCAGACGTATTTTTCCCTTCTAAAGACCGACGCAATGTTTTCATTTTTCTAGCCAAAAGTATCTATGTTGACACTTTTTTTGTTGAACATTGAAAAAAATTGTTTAAATTCTATCAAAAATGTCCGTTTTTTGATTTGCCGATTGCAAAAATATTTGTTTCTAAAATATAATCACTTTAATTGATTTGATAGCAACTATTTTTATGGCAAAAAATTAGTCATTAAAATTCAGTTAGTCGGAAGCTTAGTCAGTCGTAAACATAGTTTATGTCGGATAGGAAAAAACACTAAGTGGAGTTTGTTATTGTGTCTTTGAAAGCTGTAGAAGGCCTGAGGCAAAACACACACAATCTTGACCCCAGCTTGACTACGGAGTAAGCGCCTTTAAAACTTTCTTCTCGTTGTCGCATACCGGAACCCGATTTTTGGAAATTTTTTGGTGTTTCGATCCACTGCACAAACTTTTATATTGATCCTGTCATGAAACCAAAATCTGATAAAAAAACTGTTGAACCCTGAGGCAAAAGGAAAAGCGAGGTTGCACAATTTTCGCAACTTGTTTTGTCTCAGGGTTCCAGCAATTTTTGGTCACACTAAGGGCCAATTCCTTTACCGGATTAAACGGACTGGACTTATTTTAGTACGAGGTTTTGGAACGGCAAATCGGGTTAAACGGACTAGACGAGTTAAAATAAGTTAGCGGCTTAATTTTAGTCAGATTAAAATTAAACGATTAAAAAGCAGCGCGCTAAAATTCAAGTCCGTTTAATCCGGAGGTTTTGTAGTGGCATTTTTCAGCGTAATTTTTAAACCGTTCAGTCCGATTATAATTAACCCTTTAATCCGGTAAAGGAGTAGGCCCTAAGTTATAGTAGTCACTAGTCGTGCAGAATTCATTTTTAATGCTTTTTTATTTAATTTGAAACCTCGGATCACGTCACGTCACTAAAGAGAATCAGTTTCATTCACTAGTGGCACAGGACTATATAGTAGGGCCGGTCAGAGGGTCTTCCATGCTAAAACGCCGTGTAAGTGTCAGATTAAGATTAACGATTAAAGTGTAAGAGTAAGAGGCTACAGAAATCTGAAGTTGAGCTTAGATTTTGTACCAGACTTTAATTACTGGGAAGTAAATGCGCAACTCTAGCCAAACTTCATTCAGTTTACGATGTTATCTAGACATATGTAAATTTTCCAAGCGTAATGTGTCCATAAATTGCAATTAAACGTTGGCTAACAGGAAAACCATTAAAGCAATTTTTCTTAGTTTTTTTGGTATATATACTTCACCCTATTTTTGGTAATCAAGAATTTTTACTATAAAATATAATGCATGTAATGTGGTGGAATTTTTAGATTATAAATATTCAGTGCTAGATTTATTGCAACTTACCATTTATAATATACCGCTTTAAGTCACTTTAGCATAGTCTTCCCTTTACAGCGCTAAATTGACCGTTTTGACTACGAAAAAGTTGAAGTATAGAATTATAAACTTTTTATGAGTGTAGGTAAAGAGAGCTATAGGTATGTAACGGGTAAAATATATAGCCTAATTCTATTACCTTTGCGAGAGGTAGGTACGTTGGTTGTCTGTCGTTTGAGTATATTATATTCAATATATATATAATACAATATATAAATATGCAAATCAATATCTGGCTGTCTGTTATTTAGTGTACTTTTTTCCTAGAGCACCTACAACCCTCACCTTTTTGTCTGGGTATAAACAATAACGAAAGCAGTTGTTGTAGGTTTGTGCGCTCTGTCAAGATATTAGAGCTTTATTAGAAGACCTGAGAGGCTTCGTAAACAGCTTAGGGTTATGAACAATTTGCATGACTTAGGTATATAATTACCATGTTGGTCACATTTGTATTGGCTTTGTTGTTCGACTCTGAATTTCTTTACTGGATTAAACGAATAAAATTCAATAAAATAAAACTTAGTAAAATTCAATTCAGTAGTAAAATTCAACAATTCATAAAATTCCGCCCCGCCTTTATCCTAGCTAAAACTAACCCTGAACTAGTACTTTGATGTTCAGAGAACTTGATCATTAGATACGTCATTTATGAAACGTTCAGTTTCTGTAAAGCCCCCCCCCCTCCGAAAAAAACACCGAACCCCCTACCAGTAATTTTCTGTTCCCTGGTTCAGCTAGCATTTCGCTCATGCATATCTAATTTCTGAATATGCGTTCTCAAGTCTTGCGTTAGTTTTTAAGCTAATGATGTTGATATTTTGGCAAAAAGGTGCCGGCTAGAGACTGGTAGCGGAAAAGTTTTGAGATGCTGCATTTTGAAAAATTGATATCCACTCACTTGATTTGTTTTGTAAACATTGCCTGTTTTGGAGATGAAAAAATGGTCTTGTCTGGTTTAGGTGGTGGGTGCGGATTTCAGACGGTTTTATAGTTCTGCTGGACTAAAGTTTATTCTAGTCAGACTAAGCCAGTTGAAAATTTATATGTATATGCCGGTAACAGATCTGTAGTCTAACTATTCCGGACTTGATTTTTAGCTTGCTGATTTTTAGTCTGACTAAATAGTGGCTAAATCGATTCAAATGGTGATTTAGGATTTGGCTTGGGCTAAAATTAGCCAGTTTATTTGTTTCAACTCGTTTAGTCTCTTTACTCTGATATTTGAGTTTGAAATAAAATATGAATAAAAATAAAAATGAAAATAAAAATATCAAATGAAATATTTGAAAAAATAAATCCAATTCGTTTAGTCACTTCACCATCCTACCTTTAATTTATCTGTGATTGACTTTTTGTAAGTTTGCCTATACTTTTTTCAGATAATATAATATTGTTATGCTCCAGTTATGCAATGTTATTTATATTTAACTAATTACTCATTACTAATATTTAATATGTAATAAATATATAATTGATAATCCGAACCTCCCCAGACCTCTGTTTCTGACCAGTCCATGGATGTGACCCCCTTGCAATGTGACCTGGACACGTTTGCCTGTGTGCTGCGTCGACTTCAGTTGTCACCCGATGCGGCCGAGGGCCAGGTGAGGGCTGGATTAAGTGGATTAGCTTATAGGATTAGCGTGAAGTTATTGGATTAGGTGTAGATTAGCTTTAAATTAATTGGATTAACTGTAGATTTAGGTGAAGTGTAGTACGTAGCTGCAGATTAGGTAGGTATTTAGTGGATTAGCTGTAGATTAGCTCTGGATTTGGTGGATTAGTTCTAGCTATGGATTAATGGGATTAGGTAAAGATTAGCTACAGGTTAATGGGAATAGGTGTCTATTAACTATGGATTAATTGGATTAAGTGTAGATTTGCTGTAGGTACGTGGCTGTAGATTAGCTAGAGATTAATTGGATTAGGTGGAGATTAGCTATGGCTTAGTTGGATTAGGTAATTTTGCCGGAAAATTTATGGAATCGGTGGAATTTTACTGGACGTGAAGGTGTTTTACTAACCCCCCCAGATTTTTTAAATCCGTAAAATTAGAGTTATGTTTTAAAATAACGTGCCTCCCGTTCCCCAGTTGACAGCCACAGGTCACAGCTAAGCTCCTCTTTAGCATTTCTTTTCTCAGCTACATTTATTTTTTCCAAGTATTTATATTATGTCCCTGAACTGCGGACTTTTTGAAAACTTTTACGTTCGTAATGTATGTTTATTAGCACATACGTATATTATATACCTATTATATGTATATACGTACGTATATACTTTACGACTGTACGCTTGAAGTGCTAACAGAAATAGAATGAGATTGTATTTATTTACTAGTTAGAATTTGCAACTTTTTCCCCAAAAGTTTCTAGTTTTCAGTTTTTCACACAGTATGGATGGACCAATTTTCTCGCAATTTTCAATTGCTGTTTGGCTAATGCGTTCAGTTGAAATAAAGTTGAGTATAATTCTGTATATTGTCATGTTCGTTGTCTACAAGGCTTCAAGAAAGTTGGGTGGTCTTAGTAAAGTAAACCAACGTCACCGTAGTTAGCACAATAAGCTGTATTTCTGGTGTGTGTCTTTGCTGTTGCTTGCCATTATATACATATAAAATATATGAAAACTTTATATACATACGCTCGAGGGGGAACACATAGGGGGTCCGTCTAAAGTTTGGTCAAAAGGGAGCAAGGAGGTCCCCGTCCCACCAAAATCGGGGGGAGGTGTTCCGGCGTGTGCAAGCTTTTTGGCGGAGCGTTCTCTAGTGTTTGTGTTCTTATAATAATGAGTAGGTATTTTTAATTAAAAACTTCTTTGATCTTTAGATATATATATATATAAGGGATGAAAAAGTATATAATAGGCTAGACTCAAGGTAGGGGGTTGGGGGTTCCACCAAAGGTGGAGGGGAAGGGTTTGAAATTTTTTGTGTTGGATGCATTTATGCAAGGGGTTATATATATTCAATACACACGCATTATAGACAGTATATATATTACACGTATACTAAGAGTGAAAATTTTTCGTAAATTTATTTAACATGTTGGCAGGGGTGCAAATATTTTTGGAAGTGTAATTTGGTAGCAACCTAAAATGTTTAGCAGGAGGATTTTGTTATTGTTCTGTCTGAACTAAGTGTAAATTTTCAGAAAAAGTGTACGCTTAAATTGTCAGAACTTTTATGTCCGACTGTATTGTATTGAATTTGTTTATTTATGTTGGGGAGAATGTTTGCAATTTGTACCAATCATTTGAATTTCAAATTGTGATCCGTCACTGCCAAGTTTTGTATACATCTGCCTGCGTCCGTACGATTTAAGCATTGACAAAGGTGTCCGTTTTATGTTGTTTGACGGCCTCAGAAGTTTGACGTCTGAAATGTGACTATGGTAGGTCTTTTAGCTGTAGGGGCGGATCTAGTGTAGGGGTAGAATTTTCTCCAAGTGAAATTATGCACAAGGGTCCCCCCCTCTAGTTTTTATCGTCCGGCCGAAAAAATTTCCGATTTATCTCCAACTGGCCAAGTTTGACCTAAATATAAAAAATTCTAAAATTCTTAAAAATTCTTAGAACAGCTTGCTGCTACTGCCACTCGGTAGCAAAATAACAGCCACGTTAACTTTGCTTATTATATGACTGCGTATTTAGGCACATTGCGACATCCGTAAGTATATACGCAGTATTGTAAGGAGAAGAACCTTGGATCAAGTAATATGTTGGTCTCGCTTTATTCTATGGGTCGAGTCCATTCAGCCGTATAATTAGACGAAATTACGGCACAGTTCGATCTATCTATGCACTATGTTTCGCTTCTTCGTAAGCGATGTCGAATGCAAGTTCTTGACAAAACATTTTTTAAAGTAATGTGTGTAATTCATTACTTTAGCCAGTTTAACACATTAATCCGTTTAATCCTTAGCTAGTCCGGTTAATCCTTTAATCTAATCAGTTTAGTCCTGTAATCTAATTTGTTAATCAATTTAATCCGTTTAATCCTTTAATTTGTTTAATTTAATCCTGTAATTTTAGTCTAATCCGTTTAATCCATGTAATCCGCATTGTTATTTTCAGAAGGAGCATGATCTGGAGTTGGCGGCGAAGATCGGGCAGTCGCTGCTGCAGCGGAATAAGGAGTTGCAGGAGCGGAACGACGCGCTCGAGGACCAGCTCACCGGTGCTACTGAACAGGTCGAGTCTGCTTAAGCTAATTCAATTAATCCACTTATCTAATCCCTTTAAGCTCGAGGACCAGCTGACTTTGCTACTGAACAGGTCGAGTCCGTTTAATCTAATCCAGTTAATTCGCTTATCTAATCTGATTAATCCTCTAATCATATCCGGTTAAATTTCTTAATCTAATTCGTGTAATGCCTTAATCTAGGCCGTTTATTCCCGTAACCGTAACCATCGGGCCACGAGTGTCAAGCCGCGGGTAGGGTTGGGTTCGGTCGCGGATCGTAATATTAGACCCGCGTCCACCCCTGATTTAGCGGCTTAGATTAGACGGAGCTAACGGTCGCAATTTTGGTAAAATATCAGTGCAAGTTTTACCGAACTTTAAGGAAAATTCGTTTGACCACCTGAGTTTTTAGTAATTGTGCCGCAGCATTGTCGCAACAGGTTTCGTTTCCGTTTCAGGTGGTGCAGCTGAAGCACGAACTACAGCAGAAAATCGATCTCCTGCACGTTTACTCGGACTCGTGCGTCGTCGAAAATGACACACCATCCTCTAGTCACAGTCTCACGTATGTCGCTAAATAATCAGGGGCTTGGGGGGAATTTATGTGAAATGAATTCTGTTTAGTTTTTGGCCTATAATGCTACACTAATTCACAGTTTAGTTTAATTTCTTGTAGTCTGGTTACTTGTTTACTGCTATAGTTTTTTATGTTTTTTGAAAGCAACTGCCTGCTATTTCCTAAGCTTGCTGCTCAAAATAGCTTCCTAAACCTTTTGAGCCTGTCTGAGCCCAATATTTTACGAAATTTTCTTTCATGGGGTGGACGATTCCCGGCCCCCCGTCATTTATTGCGTATATACCTCAGTTTTCGACGCTTCAAGAAATCCTGTTTTATACTAGACATACAGTACACCCAACAAGTCAATGTTTCAGGGACGAAAGGGTTTTTCTCTCTCATTTGCACAAAAAGATCGAAGCCTTGGAGGATGAAAATGCCAATTTAAAACTGGTCGTAAGTTGGAACTTTGAGAACGTAATGTCTTTCAGACCGAGCGTATTTAGACCGTGTCTGAATCAGACCGATTTTGTCTGATTAAATCCACGGACTTTCTGGTTAGGCTATTTAGACGGTCTGAGTATATACGCTGTTTACACAGTCTGAAAGTCAATACGCTATTCAGGCAGTCTGAATGAATACGCCATTCAGACGGCCTAAATACGCTATTCAGATCAGCTGAATAAGCTTAGATTGCATAGAGTTAGTGAAAGTTAGCCGTTTTTTCTCCTAACACGTGAAGGTTTTTGGCCGGATGATAGCTTTGTGGACTCACTGTGATTGTCTCGTTACTGTGGTATATTTTTCGTTTCGATCTGGTATTCTGGTTATATTAGCCTGTTGAAAACTAGAGGTATTTGCTTTGGTTAGTTTTTTTGCATACTTATCTAACCACTTTTGCATTGTATTTCAAAAAATGTACAGATTTTTTAAAAATAATTTTTATAAACTTTTAATATTGTTTACATTCTTAGCTTCCTGTTTTTACAGTAACTGTTGTTAGCATATTATAAAATCTATAGAAGTCATATAAAGGCCGCTTGTATTCTTTTTCAGGCTTCACATCTAAAGGGTTTGACGAAGGAATTCGAGGCCAAGGAGCAAGATTTAGTCTCAGACTGCAGTCGGCAGCTAGGTAAAACCCATCATGAAAAAGCGGAATTAATATGCGTCACAATAATCATCGTGCTGTGAGCGCTATTCTGAAAAACTCCTACAGCTGTGTCACACAGTCGTAACTGTATTGTGTTTCTGCAGTTTACAATAAGTTCTCATGACACCAGAGACTAGTACTATTCTAGGGTTGGGCGCTGTCGCGCCAACCCTGATTTCGGTACCTCATTTGCATATAGTTTTATTCCTATAGCTCATTTGCATGTAAATTTTATTTCCCTACCTCATTTGCATATCGATTATATTCCCCGCCCCATTTGCATATTCTCACGAGGCATTTGCATATCGATTAATATTATATACATTTACATACAGATTATCAGGGTTGGCGCGATAGCGCCCAACCCTAGAATAGGAAAATTTAGCACTATTGCGGATTTTGAGAATTTGAACTTTTTGTAGCTCAAAATATAGAAAAGCTTTTTATACGAAATTTTGTGTGTGTACACCCCTTGGCAATACCTAAGTGCTGGCAAAATTTCAGCCGGATCGGTCAAGTATTTTCTGAGATACCCCCGGGGACCCCCCAAAATTCACGGACTTTCGCTCTTTTTTTTTCCCAGAACTTTTCTCGCCGGTAGTTCATCCGAGCGACACCTTTTTTTGGTTTTTCACATTTCGTATAGCCTGCAATAGACACGGAAAAAATGGTTTTGCTCGGGTGTTTCCGTGTGAGGCTGTGCTGGGAGGGGGGAAACCCCTTTTTGGGGTCCAAAAAATGAGTGCGGAAAACAGTGTCTGCCCTACGAAGATCATATTCCTATTCTCAACAGGTATACCTAGTCCACCTACTTTAACAAGCTCACACTAATTGCATATCTCGTTAATAAAGTCTTGTAGCACCGCTTTTAAAAGCTCAGCCTAAGTATTTTTCCGCTTTAGACAGACAGTAACCTATTCTACCCAAGGAGCCGCCCGACAAGGGCATTTTTCCTTACTAGTATAATTTTCCTGCCTCATTATTGCCTATGACTGTTTCAGCTCAAGCCACGCGACAAGTGAGTGCCTTATCAGATAGTCTGGCTCAAAAGTCGGAAGAATGCTCAAAACACCAAAGCGAAATCACACACCTGCTATCGCAACTTGTGGAGCAACAGGGAAAACATAAAACGGTGGGCTTAGGTTTTTTTAAACTTTTTTAAATTTTTTGATTTTGTCAAAGTTGTATACAATAAGACCTTTTTTAGTCACTGTTGTGTTCTATTGGTAATGGGGTAATGGGGGTCGTGTGAATTTCCACTTTTTAGTAAAGTGTAAAAAAATAGTTGCGCCCAGGGTTTTTTTTTTGAAAATCCGAAGTGCGGATACTTTGCGGACGGCCAAATTTTTTTGCGGACGGATAAATTTTTCTGCGGACAGTCGCCAAATTCATGCATTTATGTTAGCTTTTCTTTTTTGTGCCAGGGTTTTTTCAAAAAATTTTGTGTGCATAATTGTGCAGAATTTTAATTTTAGTGTGCAAAATTTTATTTTTCTGTGCAAACTGTAAATGCATTTTCTTCGCCTATATAGCAGCAAATATACGTGTTTTTATACCTCTAGAGGTATATACGTTCACGACCTACGTGTGTGTGTGTGTGTGTGTGTGTGTGTGTGTGTGTGTATATATATATATATATATATATATATATATATATATATATATATATATATGCGTATCTGGCGTATATACCCAGAAGAAAATTTCGAGGGGGGGGGAATGACTTTTCGATTTTTTGTAATGGGTGAAAAGGTACTTTTTAGTAATTTTAACACGGCATAAAACGCCGTACAAACGCAAGATTACTGTACCAAGAAGCTGCAAAAGTCTGGGGACAGTAGCGCCCAGAAAAAAAATTGGCGATTTTTCAAATTTTTAGACCCAATTTGGTCAACTGGAGACGTATCAAAAATTTTTCAAAATAAAATGACTAAAATCGTCATTATTCGAGACGTTTCAGTGAATTTTTTGGGACGGGCAACAAAAGACCAAGGGAGTTAGCACCCTTGTGGCCTTGTGCTGAAATTCACGGAAAAAAAATTCCGACAGCACATTAAACAATTAAAAGGTGCACGATGCACCTATACATACCAATGCATACAGGGGCATGCGTAGCCAAGATTTTGAAAACGGGGGGGGGGTCGCACCTTGTACACTTATTTTGCTCACTTTTTTTACACTCACTATTGTAGGGCACTCACTATTACATGAACAAAAAGTTATTTTTGGTCATTTAAATAAAATAAACTCATAGCTGCGGGGGTCTGGGGGCGGCAGCCCCCAGAAAAACGTCCAGATTTTTTAATTTTTACGTTAAATTTGGTCAACTGGAGACGTAACAGACTTTTTTCAGGCAAGAAAATTAAAACAAGAGATGGGAACGTCATATCGAACAGTATATTACACAAGCAATTGCTGCATAATGTATTCTTGTAGACATGTATTGGCGTTGATGAAAGTTAATAAAAAGGAAGAGTTGCAGTGGTCTGGGGGCGGGAGCCCCCAGAAAAAAAGTTCAGAAAATTTTTATTTTTAGGTCAAATTTTGTCAATTGGAGACGTATCGGAAATTTTTTTCCAGCCGACCATAAAAAACAAAAGGAGGGTCCCTTCAGAGCGGTGAGCAGAATTTGAGCAAAATTTCAATTTTGGTGAGCAAAATTTGAAAATCAAGCATTTGCCCCGTATTTTGCCCAAAAAACCCTGCTCTTGTAGACATGCAAATGCAGGATAATGTACTTGTGTATACATGTATAGACGTTGATGAAAGATAAGAACAAGAAATAGTAAGCCACAGAATCGCAGGAGTCTGGGGGCGGCAGCCCCTTGGAAAAAATTTACGAATTTTTTATTTTTAGGCGAAATTTGGTCAATTGGAGATGTATCGAAAATTTTTTTCGGCCGGATAACAAAAACCAAAGGGGGACCCTTGTGTAAAATTTCAGTCGTAAAAAATTTCGGGGGAGGCGGCCGCCCCTGATATATAGTTGTGATGAATTAGAAGGTATATACAACCCTCGAAGGAAAATTTTTGAAATTTTAGTGTAAATTTGGTCAATTGGGGGCGTGCCGGAAATGTTTTTTGGAAGTGGGATAAACCAAGGGGGGACAAGAAAAATTTTTCCTTTTGAGGAATTTCGGGATGCGGACACATTGCGGACGGCTGAAAAAAATTGCGGACGACTCAAAAAAATTGCGGATGTCCGCACTGTGGTCCGCAAAAAAAAACCTTGGTTGCGCCACTTAAGAAAACGAGATATCTGATTTCGTACGAAAAGAATTGATTTTGACTATCAAGCAAGAGTCCAGCAAGAAGTCATGACACTGAAATAAGTAACTGGCGCAGCTTTTTTTATCATACTTTAGTAAGTTTTCACTAGATATTTTCATACTTACGAAATTTTAACAGTAGTTTTTGTAATTATTACAATGTTCAACTCATAAAGTAAACACGTTATAAAAACACGTTTAGATTTTTTTTTTAGAAGATTGTCAGACAGCCTATGGGCAAATCCTAAAATGGATTAAACGGATTAGATTAAAATTTGTTTTGCCAATAACTCATAACATGGTTTATGATTTCATACAAAATTTGTTATGGTAATTTTTTGTAGCACCTCTCGCTTGTGCACAAAATTTTTTTAACAAGAAAATAAGTTATTAGGCACACAAATTTTAATCTAATCCGTTTAATCCAATTTAGAAATTGGCCCTATGAGAACGCAGCAAGCAGTAATTTTTGGCAGTTCTGGGGTCAATTTGGTGGATATTCGGAGTTGGAAGGGGGGGCTGTTTTCAAAACTTGGGGACGACATCCAGAAATAATCACACATCTGGAAGGGAAGCCGTGGAGGGGGGATGCTTTCGGAATATTTTTAAAAGTGTTGCCCATTATGGGAGTTAAAAACGATGGGGGAAGCGGACCGTTTAAGGGGGGGCAGTCTCCCCCTGAGACCATAATAGACCATATCAGGATTTAGTTTTTTATTTTTGTTTTTTGTTTTAGCTGCTGTTCGAGCATGAGGACGTTTTGGGGAAATTAGAAGCCGCAGAGGAAACGCAAGCCGATTTATCTCAGGAAGTTAGTTTTTTTATGATTATAGATTGTTTATGAATAATAATTACGTATTTATTTATACGTTTTAATTTATGTGTAAAAAGTGTTAAGTAGTTGGTGAAATGCGTTGTAGTGTAGTATAGTGTATTTTGGGTTTTGGAATTGGTTTTATAGTTTGTAGGGTTTTACAAAACTTTTATGTGACTAGGCTTTTAATGAGTTATTTACGTTAAATCAAAATAATGTGAATCATAAAAGTTTCAAATTTTCTAATAATTTATATTCAATGAGAAAGCAGTCACATTATAATTACATAATAAACATATCGGTATTTAGGATAATACGTAGCAGCCAGGGTTTGTTTTCGCCAGCAAGTTTTAGCAAATTGGTTGAGTGAGGGTTATGAACATTTTTTAGTAGATATAAAAGTCAAGTTTATAAGTTGAAATGTAATTAAATTAAGGTTGTAAATATTGTGTCAGTTATTATTTGCTAGTGAATATTATTTTGCAGACAGTCTTTTTTGATAAATTAACTCTATGCTGTCTTTAGACACAAAACCGTTTTGTCAAACCCACCAAAACTTTTTTTAACTTACATTATACAGGTATGTAATGCAATCTGTTTCGGAATGCAAAACATGGTGTACAGTGTTTTTTCTACTATAAATTTGTTAGGCAAGAAAAGGGGTCTATCATCCGGATATATTGCAGAAATGTATGATAAAAAGTTTTAGACTATAATATTTACCCTTGAGATTATAAACGTATATAAGTTGTGGACCATAGTTTACGCGGGGGCACGTAGTATGGTATAATTTTTTGTTACACCCCAGCCCCCCCCACTTGTTAGAAACTAACGCACAACTTTTATACGGATGTTTAGTTCTGCTATTTTGCTGATACGAAACTAGTTTGACAAAAAATGTTATTTGCAAAGAACATGGTGTGATAGCTAATTGCTCCTGCTATAAACTTCATATATACAGTAAAAAAAGTACAATATTATAAGTAGAATAAGTATTTTTTAATGTACTCTTGATACAAGGTTTACTTTTTATTGAACTTGTAAAACTTTATGATGTTGTTTATTGTGAAAAATTGACGTGTTTATGAACTTTTTAACATAAAAAGTTTGGTAGAGACAACTTTTTTCAAAATATACGTATGTAGATGGTAGACCACAAGGGCGTAAAGGGGACGGAGGGGAATGGGGGGAATCCCCGCCCGCCCGAAATTTTTCCCCTGTAAATTTTTACACAAGGGTTTCCCCCCCTTTGGTTTTTATGGTCCGGCCGAAAAAATTTGCTGATACGTCTCCAATTGACCAAATTTGCCCTAAACATCAAAAAGTTTCCCCAATTTTTTTCTAGGGGCTGTCGCCCCCAGATCCCCGCAGCTCTGTGGCTTGGTGATCTTGCGCTTGTAAGGCGTTTTATAAGTGTTAAAATTGCCTTAAAGTGCATAGTGCATTCTAACCCATTACAGAATGTCGAAAAGTCATTCCCCTCAAATTTTTTTTATGAGCACGCCACTAATAGACCATAAGTACAAGACATTCTGTGCAACAGATTTTGTTATAAGACAGTACGTATTTTTTACGTATAAAAGCCTGTTGTATCACACAGCCGAGTTTAGCGTAGGATAATTTGCCCAGAGCGCACCTCAGGGGGGAGCATCGAAGTCAAAAGATTTTTTTCTGGGCGAAAAAATGTTTTTTATGCGTAGCTATAACTTTACTGAGGGCAAATTTCTTTACCAAATTAAAGGGTTAATTTTAATCGGACTAAGCGGTTTAAAAAAATAAGCGTAAAAATGTCATTCCAAAACCTCCAGATTAAACGGACTTAACTTTTAGCGCGCTGCTTTTTAATCGGACTACAGTAAACGGACTTAACTATATATGCACGCTAATGTTAAGCGTGCTTGTTAGATCCGTTTAGTCCAGTGGCAGTTTTGGAATGTGGTCAGACTAAAATTAAGCCACTGACTTATTTGGGGTCACCTCATTTCTATAACGACATTATATATTGTACTGACTCATTCATAAAAGCTAGAAGCACGTCATATTTCTTTCATTTTTTTCTTTTATATTTTTTCAGCTTATGGACCTGCAGGAGCGTTACGCTGAAGTGCTGGCGATGTTGCACGAAGCCAGGGAGGAAATTAAATGTCTCAGGAACAAACAGGCGGATATGTATGTATATACGGGTTTTTTTTGTACGATTTGGGGGTATTAGGTATAAGAGGGCAGATAGCCAATTCTGGGGGGGGGGGTGCAGGCGTTAGTGGGGTCCGCCAATTTTCGCTTCGTGAGCCATCGATTTTAACCCTCGTGAGTAGCTTTCAAGCTTTCTGGGGTGTTGAAATATATGTCTGGGGTGGTCAAAACCCCTCCCAAACCCCCTCCCCGTGTATGGTATTAGGCCGTCTAATCCATTTGATCGGTTTGCTGAGCGATTGATGTCATTGCGATTGAGGGTGTTTATAGTAGCGGGTTTTTTAGACGGCAGCTGATGAAACTAAGTTGTAGCAATTCGTTTTAGAGACAGTTTTTGACACCATAATATCTATTTTTTCACGCAGACATGCAAAATTAGATGGGATGCCGTGGAAGTATAAACCGGCTTAAAAAATTTGGCTCCGCCTCCACTGACCTGCACACGCGAAACTTGTCTGATTCAGACGTGAGGATCAACCTCTGTCTGAAATTCAGAAGGCCTAGTCCAGACTTGCTTCAGCGGACTAGTACTTAAGTTCATTTACATACGATTCAGTTTACGCAATTCTAGGACTGAATTGATCTAATCTGCTTAATCCTACTTAACCTGTCCCCCGCTGGATTATTATTATTAACTCTCTATTTCAGGTCTAGCGCCTATGACTCGATGTACGACTCACTGGCATCGGAGCTGGAAGCTTCGGACAGCGGAGGCTTGATGGAAAGGGCCCGGGCTGCCAATGACGCTCTGCTGGTTTCGGGGTAAAGGGGAGGTCAAAGGTCAACTGTTGGCCGGGGGGGAGTATTGATGATGTTTTTGATAGCAATATTTTTTGGGGGGTGGGTCAAAGGTGCTAGTCAGTGTCGAGTTTTTATAGCTAACTCTAAGCAGAGAAGAGAACCCCGTATTATATGCAGAAAATCCTCTTTTCCCGAAAACGGACACTAATTTTTTGTGTGTTTTTTTGCAGAACGCATATCAAACGTGCCGTAGAAGCTGTCCGCAACACAGCGCTAATGCTGGACCTGTCAGCTACGTCCGTGACTGCGTCAATCGTGGCTCGACGTGACGCGTCAGCCCAGGTCTCCTGTGGCGGCGACCCCGCTCCCCCCCTGGCCCACATACAAGAGGAGTCCCCCTCCCCCCATTCACCCACCCCTCTGGCAACCGAAGGGGGGGACCCTGCCCTGGTGCCCCGACTGGACCTGCTGGATAAGCCTGAGCCCCCCGACTACAATTGCAGTCCCAGATCTCTCCTAGACGCGTCCATTATGACTGCGTCCATGCGGGCAGCTCCGTCCGTTGAGTCGTTGACTAGGTGGGTTTTTGGAAATCTGGGTTAAAGGAGTTATTTATTTTAATCCGAGTAAATGACTAGATTAGTAAATGTCTTTCAATGTCGGTTCTAATCTGTCGGACTAAATGGACTTTATCTTCACCTGATTAGTTTAGTTAGTCCGATAAGCTGCGTGTGAACTTAGTGTCAGTCAGTGCAAGTCGATTTAATCCCGTAAAGACAATTAGATCAGTAATCTGGTTATCATGTTTAATCCCTTTAATCCATTGGCCGGTTTTTTTAGATCAGTAATCTGGCTATCAATTTTTTAATCTCTTTAATCCGTTGGCCTGTTTTTTTGTTTCTGGTTATTAATTTGTAATCTCTTTAATCCGTTGGCCGGTTTTTTCAGTTTTAGCACCCTTCCTCCTGAGCCCGAAATCGGCGTACCGGGCATCCCTGGCTCCAAGGATCTGGAGCAGGCCATCAAACGGCTGTCCATGCGTCGACACGCCGAGCGAGAGTACAGAATGCATCGACTGGAGCGGTGGCTCAATCGACGGACGTCAGGAGCATCTATTTGTGGCAAGCAACAGCAACAGCAAGAGCAACAACAACAGCAGTCGGGCGTTACACAGAGCGGGTTTAGTAGTCAGAGAGGTAGGGGGATAAGATGTTATCAAGAGTACATAATTTGTTAGGTGCCTGAGGATAACAAGCGTACCTAACAGAGATTGGGACTGAGGATGTATCAAGAGTACATAATAGAGATTGGGACTGAGGATATTAAGAGTACATAACAGAGATTGGGATTGAGGATCTCAACAGTAGGCTCAAGGGCTGGTAACTTTAGATATTGTTGATAGCTGCTTTGTAGATATTGTTACAAGACTTCAGGCTAGTTGCACTTGCGGTTTTTGCACGAGCACTGCTGTAGCTAATAATATAACCTGCTATCAAGAGTACATATTACTGTCTCACGCAGACATGGGCGGATGCCATTTCTGTATAGAGTATAGACGTATTATGTACTCTTGGTAAACCAATAACCTCTGCTAATTGCCCTTTTACAAAAATTGTGGGTGGGATTGATTTCAAACTTACTCTTTATTGTGAAAGAAAATCAAAACTTAACTTCTTTTTTTATATCTAGCTTGCGCTACTTGACATTCTATCCTTAAAAATAGTTTAACCTTGCCCTTATCCTGCTATTTTATACTAGAATTAAAGCATGGTGATTTTTGCACGAGGTTATGAACTTTTAGTAAGTGGGGTTACTTTTTGAAAACTCATGACATGATTTACAGTACTACTGAATTGAAAAACTAAATTATTTGAGCTGACTTATGAAAAAACTTTGGAGGAGGGCTCATAAGTCGCTTTGGAAGTTATTTTTAATTTGTCAAATATCAGCTGATTTCTGTTTAGTCTTTTTTTTTGTTTTTTTGGTTTTTTTTTTTTTTTTTTGGGGGGTGTGTGTGTTTGTTTTTTTGCGGCTGTTTTTTTGTTTGTGATTCCTGGGTAGTATCCTCGTGTACCGTCTTCTCGTAATTTTAACGCTCTGAGATAGTGCTACTGGTACATCAAACCTTGGCGCGTGCAATAATTTAGATATACAAATATTCAGTGAAACATAACTCGGCTAGGTTTCATTGGTAGTGGCAGTAGATTGGCTTGGCATGCCGTAGCCTGTTGGCTGTGGTTGGTTTCAGAGGACTCTGGCGTCAGCTGTCTGAGCACGCCTCGCACGCCGCACCCACTACACGCCGCCACTGCCCGACACTCGGCCAGACACCAGGGTCCACTGGCCGCCTGCAGGCTAGACATGGTCAAGCCTATGGAAGGTATATATAGCAAGAGTACTGCCCCACCTGTCGAGGGGGCAGGGGGTGGGATAGAAGCCGACAAGATCACTAAGGGGGACCGTGCCACCAATGCAGGACACAGGGGGTGGGATAGAAGTCTACAAGAGCACTAAGGGGTAGTCCCACCCATCGAGGGGACAGGGGTGGTCTAGAAGTCTACAAGAGCACTAAGGGGAATGTGCCACCGACGGAGGGGTCAAGGAATGGGGTAGAAGTCTGTGACAGCTATAGCAAGAGTACGACGCGAGGGCTTGGTAGGCGTCATCTAGAAGGCTAAGGAAGGTATAGCAAGAGTACTAGCGGGAAACGGTCTCACCCACGGAGAGGACACTGCTAGCGATGTCTAGAAGCCTATGGCTGGTATAGCAAGAGTACAGAGGGGGGACCGTCCCACCCGCCGAGGGGTCAGGGAGTGGTCTAGAAGCTTAGCTGTTGCTTTCACGTAGACTCAAGTTTATGACAGAGTATGACACTTTATACCTACTAACCCATATGCACTTTTTAAGTATATTATTGCTGTGTATAACTTTTCTACTAACTTGCACGGTAAACTTGACAATAATTAAATATTACGATCTAGCTGTAGTTGCACTGCCCGCTTCCTAACTTTTTGTATAACTCTAAGTTTTTCAAAGTTGAATTCAGTGACTTAGATTTGGTGTTTGGTTAACAATATTGCATCGAATGAATGTAAAGTAGTGAAACTTAAGCCCGGTTCATACTACTTAAAGGGATAGGGACGGGACAATCACAAATTTTCAAATATATAATGTTGTGAGAATCGACTTAAGTATTTTCTAATTTTGCACACACCAACTGAACTTGACTCCAACTTTGTTCATGCAAAAAACTGCTATAATTTGTTGCGCCAGTTATTTAGGAGTCGCTTGGGGACGAAAAGATTAGCACAGGAAGGTAGACAACTATGAACCGGGTTTAACTCGTCTAACTGCGCTGTGGCTATTTGCTTGCCAGTAGGTATGTACGTATAACGTATTATATGCTTGTGTGACCGTAGTCGTTTCTCTGCTACTGGGCGAATTATACACTTCCTTCTATACGATACATGTAACTGGGTCCAAAATTTGGGGGCCCCTGTGGCCGTATTTCGAGTACCAACTTCTCTTGATTGCCAAAAAAGTGTGCCAAAATTCGGTAAAAAAAATAAAAATAACAAAAAATTTCCGACCGCAGCCATAAAAGTGCCCCAAAAACGAGTGACAAAATCGAAAGAATGCAAAATTTTTCCGGCTTTCGCTGGAAATTAAACCAAAAAAACCAGGATTACCCTCCTCTCCGCCGGGGGTCGGGCACCCCCCTCGCCGACTGATCCCGTGCATCTCTGATGGGTAGTTCTTGAAATTTTGTCCGAGAGAGCCCCCCCCCTCAAATTTTGACCCCGTTACAACTATGATTCCCACGGACTCCTGAAGCTCTAATCTGACTTTCAGGTTCAGGTCTGTTGGCCCAATGGCGTCACCTGGCTAGTCCCAGCATCACCGAGTCCCTCACCCCCTTGCCCGGCGTCCGGGTCCGCAGTCAACGAAAGTCACCACCTGCCAGTGAGGGCCAGCCAACCGGTATGGGGAGGGATTGATGGGATTAGATTAACGCTGGATTGGAGTAACTGGACTAGATTAATTGGATTAGATTAACTGGATTATATTAACTTATTTAGATTAACTAGATTACCTCTCAAGCCAGCAAGTAGATGGATTGTCTGAACTAGATTAACTTGCAGAACTCTAGCAAAATATTTGCCAAAATTTTTGAAATTTTGCAGAGCAATTAATTGTGTATATAACTTACTACATTCATTTGCAGGATTTCATAAGGTATGTGAGTTGGTGAAGTTATGAGAGTTGATGCAGAGTAGTCGACAGTCACAGCGTCACAAGTCACACTTACAGTCTTAGCTCGAAGTCAGCGTTAAGCCTGGTTCATGCTGGGACAAGGACAAGTAGAACCGGGCTTTACAGTGTATGTACCACTGGACTATAGGCGACAACCGTCTGCTATTTCATACACACGTCACGTTTAAATTTTCAGCAACCTTGAGATTAATATTTATTACTTAAATATTATTTATTAGTTATATATTTAGGTAGCTAATAGATGTATAATTATTGTGTGCTTTCAGCTGACAGCTTGTCCAGTGAGCCCACTTGCCCGTTGGGAGTGCCCGGGGGTCGTTTGTCCACCCAGTCCACCTATACCTACGTCACCACCTCTGTGCTGCATCCCGCTCATGCCACTACCACTGCTTGGTATGCTCGTTGTCTAATGGTTTTATTCAAGGATTTATCGGATTAGATTTAAGGGGGTAGTGTCGCGAAAGCAGTTTTGCTCATAGGCTGTGAAAATAGAACTTTTTGTTTTGAATTAGTACATGCAATGAGCAGCTAGTCCAACGCTGTATGGTATCAAATAATTTTACTGCCAGACATCACACTATCAATATGGACAAACATCTTGGACCAATCGTCATTAGTAAGCCAGACATCACACAATAGGGACATAAAAGTTCGAAAAATCAAGCCAGATATCAGATTGGCCAGCTTGTGAAGTACACATCATGTGTGGACGCACAATTTTTTGCGACAAATAAGAAAAAAGAAAATTGAAGATTCCTTTTTCTTCTGATTTGAAAATAAGCGTCTAGATTTTCCACAATTTATCATTATTGCTGTTATTATTTTACAGTTTAAGTACACCTTCACAGTTCAAACTAGTATTACTCCACAGCCGCTACAGCAATCTGCACTAAATTTTGTGTGCATAAACTACAACATATGTGCTATTAGTCTATGTAAAAAAACTAAACCGAAAAATTGATAAATGTGACTAAAAAATGAAATGTGAATAGGTTTTTTTTCGTCATTTTTCCGAGTTTGAGACATTATTGCAAACTATATGCTGCACCAATTTTGCTGAAACTTGGCAAAATAATTTGCCTTTTGGTAGATTTTTAAAATATAGAAAGAACAATTTCTAACATTTTACTGAACAAGTTTTACAGTCGCGCAAAATCGACTGCTTTCGCGACACTACCCCCTTAACTTTATTTCGTTAATAACGCAGCGTCAGTTAAAAGTAATTTACTGAAATTTGGTGCACACCGAGACAATGTATATGTAAGCCATGTAGGGCGATCTTTCGGCCGCTTATTTTCCTTTTTTACTGTGTTATTACTATTAGCGAAATTAATTTTAATCTAATCCGCTGAATCCATTTTTCGATAAGCCCCTAAGGCCCGGTTCATACTAAGTCCTTAAGGACGAAGCGATGCGATAGGGACATGGACGAATTTCGGTCAGCTGCTGTGAAGAATTGAAAATTGCGTTTCGGCTTATTCCTGCGTACATTCTGGAAGTGACGCTAATTTTCTTTCTGCAAAAAATTGGCTCTTTTGGCCCCGTATTTTTTTGGAATTGCGTAAGGACAAAACTATGGGGACAATGATAAGGAGTATTGTAAGGACTTGTGTGATCCGGGCTTACTGGACACTTGTCCCTGCTGTATATTATATGCTTCACACTTGTCGTTATGCTTGTCCCTGTTGTTTTGTCCCCACGCAGTTTCAAGAAGATGACAAATTTGACAATATTTGGGTGAACAAAGTTAAAGACAAGTGAGATTCGTTGACACGATTTTGTAAATTCTTCATAGCAGCTGACTAAAATTTGTCCCTTGGCCCCTTGTTCTTAAGGACAAGCATGTAGTCGTGCATAAAGGACGAGTATGTTGATCTGACGAAATATGAATAAATCGCGCCAGGCATAATTATATTCTTAACGAAATGATGTGATTTTGTTTTCGTTTCTTTGTCTGCTAGTCTATTACATTCAGTATCGGTATATACGTAATGCACCTTAAATTATCTTTTTGTCTGACTTAGCCAACCTACTTGACCCGCAATCTAGGGTCAAATTTCAGTTAATCATATCATATTTTATTTCTTTTTCAGCATGCAGGACAGCGCAACCGGCGGGGGTTGGCTATCAAAGGACGGAAGTCAGCAATTGTTTGATCGACAGTCAGCCGTGGATCCGGCTCTGATGCAAAGTCGGTCGACCGGTGGGACATCAACTTTCTCGACGGCATTCGGGCTAGCTCAGGCTCTGAAAGAACGCTGTGTCGACTTGGTCAGTGGCAGTCTGTTTGCCAGCCCCCAGCGTACGTCCTGTATGGCTACGGGGGGGTCGGGGTCAGAGGTCAACCCACCGCTGCCCCCCTCGGATGACCTGGAATCGATACTGACCGGTACCCCGGAGGATCAAACCCAGGGGCTGACGGACTGTAGACACAGCTTCCCTGATGCCCATAGTTTGGTTAGACCCTTGCCCCTGCCTCTGCCCCGGACCGCCTATGGTAGTCTACTTACGCCCAGACACCCCCTGAGCTCAATCACTACGGCCTATTCAAGCCTATTGCAGAAACCGTCGGCGCAACCTACTGCTAGTCCGCTTAATGCCAATAATCCGTGTGCGATTAAGAATGCTAATCCCTTAGATCTCGGTTTGCGTAACTTAGCCAATCAGCAATTATTAAAGGAGCGTGAAAAACAGTCTGAAAAACTGGACCCCCTGGGATTGGGTCTGGGGGGGCCGACTCTGAACCCCCCTAAACACAAGGGGGTCATTACCAGGGCGGATATTTTGCTGAGCGGTTCAGCTGATTCTGATTCAATAGCGGGTGATCTGAATGATTCTGTCTCGGCCGGAGATCGATTTGATTTATGTTGACGCGAAACGGAACTGTGATTTTGGTATAGATTTTTTAATACATAATTGTCGATTTAGATTGGCTATAATTATAGCGGCTGGAACTTGGCGCAAAAGGTGTTTTTTTGCTTTAGGCTTGGTCTAACACGTTGTTTTTTTGAATGAGTGATCAAGGTTGAGAGTTATTGAGCGTTTTTGGGCGTTAGGGTTGATTCGTGCTTGCAGCTGTATGTGTGGTCAGTGGCAAAATTGTGAAAAAAATCACGCCTAGCGTAAACTATTAAGTCTTGCCTACTACGTGATTTTTTGTGATTTTGCTCAATGAACGAGCGTACGGCTGTATGGATGAATCAACCCATTATCTATAGACTGTTTTTAAGCAGAGCACCTTTTGTGAGTTCTGGTCAACAATATGTCGTTTATCTTTTACTTCTTTTTCTTTTCATGTTTTGCTACGATTCACCGCTGGGTTATATACTTTTTTACAATACTAGTTTTTTGTTTACTTGTTATTTATTGTGAAAAGCTCATTCTAACTATTTTTTGGGATAGTCTCAGAAAAGTTTTTAATAATAGTCAAAATTTCATTTTTCAAGTTTGTGTAATCCAGTTCTTTTTTTCCTCGTTTTCTTTATCTGTTTTTTTAGACTACTTTCTGTGATTTTATACGTCGTGTATTATTCTAGTTAGTAGTTTTTTCTCATTTCCTGTGTTAATGTTTTTGTTTAACGATTCTTCTGCTCGGTGTAAGTTTGCTTTACCAAAGGCGGTATTAAACGATATTGCAGTATTTTTAAACTTTTTTTGTAAATTTTTTTAAAACATTTTCAAATTTAAACATCGTCAACTTGTAAAGTGTGATTATAGTTTGTAATATTTGGACTAAAAAGGCGATTGTTCAAAGTTGTGATTCAATCAAGCTACATAGTTTTGTTACACTTGGAAACGTGTAATTTCGTGTAATTTGCGTTTTATTGACATTAGATTAACTCATTGACCGAAATTCAGAGAGGATTTTTAACATACCAGTCCACGTCGTTTACGGTAGATAAAACAAATACGTATGTTTTACCGATTTTGTTCGAACAGAACGGTGTAAATTGTGGTTGAAGTCAAAATAACTTTGGGTGAATCGTTTCTTATTCTATAAACTTGATTGGTGGATTGGATTGATTAATAAGTCCTTAAATTGGTTATATCTTTATAATCATCTTGTTTGTGATACATACGCGCATAAATAAATCAGGGTCGATTCATACTTACAGCCGTATGTCTATCTAGTTGGCAAAATAACGCCGCTAAGTATATATACTTTGTGTTTTTGTGGCGAACTATTTTGTAATTTTGCTAGCTCAACGGACAAACGGCTGTACCATGAATCGAACCTTAATAATAGCAATTTTACCGAGTGACTTTTTTCTGCTGTTCTGTCATTTTGATTTTGTATTTTTGCCTGTATTTTGTATATTTTTGCAGTTCATCAGTAAAGAATAGATTTTAGTATTTGTATTGTTTTAATGATTAAGCATCAAGTAGGTAGGTATCGTTACAGGTTGTCATAACCCAACCCGTTAAGTTGCATGGGCTGAGTGGTGATTAGAAATATTCGAGGGTATTTTAATCGTAATTTTGCAGTGGAGCCGCTCCTTGTCCCGGCTAGAAGTGAGAGCTTATCAGTCACTGGCAGTGATCGCAGAAGAACATTAGGAAAGATTTTGCCTTACAGCGAATAGGTAGATGGTAATAATAGCGGTGTCACAGGGAAATTTTTCCCCCCGGAAAAATATCCCTAGGGAAATTTTTCCCCCCGGAAAAATATCCCTAGGGAAATTTTTCCCCCCGGAAAAATTTCCCTAGGGATATTTTTTCCCCCATTATATGGGAGGAAAAAATTTCCCTGACCAAAATTTTAATACTATTCAACAATTTCTATGTGGTCAGCCAGGTAAACTCAATTTTAATATTAATGTAAGTATACATAATAATAATTACATAACAGATGCTTTCTAATTACTGAAACTACTAATATCTAGTGTTGAAAGTAGTGATGTGGACAGGATCACTCCGAAATTATTGTTGGATCAGGGTTTACCCACAAGTGTCAAACCGGGTTGGGTTGGGTCGCGGGTCGAAAATATTGATCCGCGTCGATTCTGCCTGTAACGAACAATGCTCAACTGTGTTAACGAAAACAATGTTGGAAGATTGTTTTTGTAGGCGAAAATTTAGATATATTTCTAAAGCTAAGAAGCTGATCTGTATTTACAGATATTTTAACAAACTGTTTGCTTGTCCATAAAGAAGGCAGATAATCAACCACTACCACTAATAATTGATATTGAAATTGAGTTTTAATGATTGAAACAAATAATTGAAACAACCCTACGACTTGGGTAGTGTTTTGGTCAAAGAAATTTGAAGCGTGGGTTACCCGCACGTGTCCATTGCAAACTGAGCGGGGTCATGGTCAAAGGTAACGGTCATGGTCAACTTTTTGGTCCTTGAAGGCTTGAAATCTGAAAAATCGCCATGCTTTTCAGTTTTACGAAAATTAACTTAATAACTTCAGCATTTGTTTCAACACTAAAAGTCTGACAAAAATAGGTGCATCACTTCACTTGGGAAAACGAAACATGTGATTTTGTTTAGTGATGTGGATCGGATCGCCGGATCGGATCGGATCGACCGATCCGGGGGTCGGATCGGATCGCTGAATTTGCCGGATCGGATCGCCGGATCGGATCGGCTTCAAAATTTCGGATCGGCGATCCGGATCGGTAGTAAAAATTTTGAGTCTCGACTACAAAATTTCGTAATTTTACAAAATTTTACGTCATTTCAAAAATTTTTCGACCGATCAATCAAACGCACAAGTCTAACTGCCACTCAACGTAGCAGAATGTCGGTCGGCTTTATATTAGGTGAAGTACAGTTTAGGCGTACATAAAGTGGCGGGAATGTTTCTCATCATTGAAGTTGCATAAAGACACGTTACTAAATGTGTGATGTAAAATGTTTGAAAATATATCTTCATCTTCGCCCACAAAAACAATATTGCAACATTTTTTCGTTAACACAAGAGTTAGGCATTGTTCGTTACAGGCAGTTTCGACACGGATCAAAATTTTCGACCCGCGACCCAACCTAACCCGCGGTTTGACACTTGTGGTGGGTAAACCGGCGCCCTCAAAGCCGGCCCACGACCAACTCTGACCCACCTTTTATGGTATTTTTGGTCACTCCGAGGGGGAGGGTCCCCAAAATTTAGCCAGAGGCCCTTTAGCCAAATTTTGACCCCGTTACATGAATGAATATACTCATTATAATAAGTTGTATATACTTAACAATATTTCTATAAAAATGAGTTTTTTTATCTTTCATCAAGGTTACGCTATTTTGAATCGGATCGGCCGATCCGTGCCTGGATCGGATCGGATCGGATCGGATCGCCAATCTAGCATGCGGATCGGATCGGCATCAAAATTTCGGACCGATCCGATCCGATCCACATCACTAATTTTGTTACATACGAAAAGAATACATTTTTACTATCAAGAATACTTAACATTAGTATTAAAACCGACTGTTACCTACCTGGCTGACCACACAGAAATTGTTAAATAGTATTAAAATTTTGGTCAGGGAAATTTTTCCCCCCATATAATGGGGGAAAAATATCCCTAGTGAAATTTTTCCGGGGGGGGGAAAATTCCCTAGGAATATTTTTCCGGGGGGAAAAATTTCACGTGGGAAAAATTTCCCTGTGACAGCGGCTTGTCTCTTGTTCTCTTCAGCTTAATGGGACAAACACTAATATTGGTTGTTTAAAGATTTCTTTGAATTAGTATTACAAGCAAGGGTTGTTTGCAGATCTCCACAACAGAAGCTCAAACTGCACTACTGCTAGCTTTGAAAAAACAACTGCAACTTAAGTAACTATTTGTCAACCTCCAGTACTGATCGCAAACTACGCAAAAACATCCCACATCGCTATACCGATGACAAATACATCGAAATGAAATCAAGTCACCAGAAAAATTCCGTTCGCACTTCTATCAGGCAGCGGAAGGTGAAAAATGGCAGTAGCTCCAAGCGGGGATCGCTCAAGACCTCAAAACCTATCTCTAATATCGAACCACCGGTTGTGCGCCGATCCAGTACCGACCCTGATAGCAGCGGTGGAACGTCGACCATAAGCCACGGGTCAAAACTACCGGGTCAATCGGAGTTCAAGAAAAGGGTCAATCTGATCCGACACGGTGAACGGGTGGATTTGACTTTCGATAAGGAAAATCATAACTGGCTAGTGCTTACTCTGACCGCTGAGGGCAAGTACGAGCCGTTTGACCTTAACTTGCCCTCGAGTTTGCCCGAACGGCAGGATGGGGTTTACGCCTACGCCACTGATTGTCCGCTAACTAAGGTTGGCGATCTGCAGGTAATCGATTATTAATTAATCGAAATACGATAGTCCTTGGTTTTTTTTTGTTTTTTGGGTTTTGTTAGAATTGTGAAACTTAGGTTTTTTTGTGGTGCGGTGGTTTTTTATTTGTTCTTCTTGAAGGAACAAAAATTTGCGACAGCTCATCATTGGCCCAGTAGCTCAATGGCAGAGCGCTGGTCTGCAGGTTTAGAGATAAGTAGTTCGAATCCCGCCTAGGTCATTCTGATGATGGTGCTGTCTTGCTTTCAGTAAGAATCTATCCTTCATTTCTTGACACTAATGTCAGGAAAGAATGAAGATAACGGACTAAATATAAGTAGGTAATTTGCGCAATTAATGAACCAGTTTAAATCAAACCATCCATCTCTAGATCTGCAGAGCAGACTAACGCGCTAATCCCCTACAGTCGTGGACAGATAATAAATGGGTGGTTCGGAGAATTTGTAGAATTGTAAAATGTGCAAATAGCGAGTTGACATTTAACCTTTGGCTTAGCTTCAGTTTTGAAGCGTGGTAGAGATCTTAAAGCAGTGTTCATATTATACAGCATAGTCAACTACACTTACGTACATATATTTACATCTGCTAAGGTTAAGTTGCAGTCAGCACTCAGTAGTAGTTGATATTCCGAAGCTTGATTATTAACGTTATAATGGACCCCTAAAGTGGCCGAGAAAAACCGCGAATGCGGTATTTCTAACCAGAACTGTAGGTAGAACTGTAGGTACTGTAGGTGATGTTATGCTAATAACTATATTTTGTTCTTTTTATGCCGCTAAAATCTCACATTTTTCTATTTCTAGGGCAAATTGCTGGGCCGCACAATGGTAGAAGAGGGTGTCAGTCCCCCGGGCAAGGTCTACTGCTCGCCAGCCCTTCGATGCGTGGAGGCAGCCACCAGCCTGATCAAGGGCTTCTGCACTCGCAAACATTGCTATCGAGCACACATCAATATCGAGCCGGGTCTGTTCGAATGGTGTGCCTGGTTCGACCCCGCCCTACCTCGGTGGCCCAGCCCGGCCGAGTACTTGAAGTCATTTCAGTTTCCCGTCAATGTCAAGTACAAGTGAGGGAACAAGTTATGGTGTACTATAATATAATTTATAAGTCTATGAAACTAGATTTAAGGCTATGACTACCGACCTCCATGACACAGTTAGAGCACCATGATGTTCCATGTAACAGTGTAGCATAGTGTAACGCGATGCAGCAATCTGTAACAAAGTGTAACACAGTGTAACACAGTGTAACGTAGTGTACCACAGTGTAACGTAGAATAAAACACTGTAATATAGGTTAACGCAATGTAACACAGTGCACCGTAGTGTAACACAGTGTAAAAAAGTGTAACACAATGTAAGACAGTGTAACACAGTGTAACGTAGTGTAAAACACTGTAACATAGGTTAACGCAATGTAACACAGTGCACCGTAGTGTAACACAGTGTAACACATTGTAACACAGTGTGACGCAATGTAACACATTGTAACAGTGTAACACAGTGTACCATGATGTAACACAGTGTAACACAGCGTCACAGACTCACAGTCTGCTTCACTGGTCCCATAAATCTTGTGTTATTATTTTCAGGCCAGTGATTCCAGTTTCCGAACTGAAAACTACTGAAAGCCTAGAGGACTATTACAAGCGATCAGAAGCTGTCATGAAAAAGCTGTTGACCAAAAGTGGCCACAATAACCTGTGGATTGTGGGGCACGGGGCGACGCTAGAAACTCTGTCTCGTTATCTGCTTGGCTTCCCGACACGTCCGAAAGATGAGTTCCGTAAAATTCTTGGCCTTATTCCCTACATGGCCTTTCTAAGCCTGGAAGAAAGTGAACCAAAGCGCTGGACCCTGGTCCCACCTCCCGTTCCCCCGTTGACTCACCGTGGGAATCTGCCCATGAAATGGGACATGTTTGTAAAAAATGAAGTCAAAAACTTGGACCACAAATGACCATAAATGAATGTGATTTTGTTTTTTGCCTTTGATGTCATGTTTTTCATTTGATGTTATATATGTAACAAAAAAGTTTAGTCGCATTCAACAGTAACACAGAAGTATTTGGCAGCTTTTTGCTGGCAGTTATAATCATACATGGGCGGTAAAGTACTGCTCAATATCTATTTATTTTAGTAAGAATACAAAATAAAAAAGAGCATGACACTCTTCCCTGTCCCAGTTAATCGGCCAGAACGATACTCCATTGTGTGCCGAAAGGAAACGTTTTAATGATTGTTCTCAGAGGGGTACCTCCTCGTTTCGAAACATCACCAATCTAACACGCTGGTGCTTAGTGATGTAGTGTACTGAAATGAAGGGGGATCCCCCCTAAAGTCAAGCCAGACATAGCCAATTTAAGGGAAGCCCTGCAATCAAGATATGTCTTGGTTTAAGGAGTGTAGCCCTTTCTGAAACTAAGCATACAGGCGTTCTTTCGCCCAGAGCATCGTTTCGTCTGATTACTGATTAGCTTATACAGGCAACAGTGTCACATACTCACATGCTTCCCTGATATGCACTCTTGATACCAATTACTCAAGATTTCTTTGCATCATTTGCCCATGTATGATATCAAGAGCACATGATGTGTCTCATTCTTATTTCAGACTGACACTATCATGTACTCTTGATGATAACATTTATATCATGGCAAACAGTATGACTCTTCATCCGCTTGTCGTCGCCTGACTCACCGCTGCAGTGGTTTGCGCCACAGCGGCGACAGTTGTAGCCTGGCTTCCGTTGCTGGTTGTTGCGTCACTGGCGCAACCATATTGCGTCAACATTGCGCAATAGGCCTGGGAAACATTCTTGCAGTAGTAATCCCAGTAATCGCACATATTGTTGCGGGTTTGGCTCGGCTGGATATTAGCTAGTAGAAGCAGCAGCAGGAAAGTGTAGCTAAAATTGGAGAGAAGCTTTCTACTCAGATTTCATAGTACTGATCAGTTTTTTCAGCCTCAAGATTTAGAACGGAGTTAACTAAAATTAGAAGACAGATGAATAAAAACATCTATAGATGAGATAAAATGCACACACACACACACACACACACACATTATATACTTATGCACATAGACACACATATATACTTATGCACATACACACATATAATATACTTATGCATTATAGAAAGAAAGTGAGACACTGTCCCAAACTGCCTATTACAAAACGCAATTAGTCACAAAGCAGTCAAAGGTTCTTGACCGCTTGTCCAATTGGCAGTAGTTGGAGCAACCACTCACTTAGCCGCTTACGTACCTGGGCATATTGAGAGCAAGCGATAGAGAAAAATTCATGAAAATAAACTGATTTCTGGATAAACAAAAACGGCATTTTTCATGAACACGAATAACAAATGAGTCTGAATAAACAAGTTGGAAATGGGTATCTTACTAAATGTGTTTATATCAGGCAGTCACAAATAATTAGGTATTTATTTAATAAAATAAATAAATCGGCCATTTTT
>JASANF010010151.1:0-10002 GCA_030248245.1 Trissonchulus sp. WLG1_4 | reverse complement strand
GCGGTGACGGACCTGTCTGGGGGGGGATGAGGATGCCTTCTGGGGGGGTGGAAACCCACGCCCGTGTATGGTTACGAGTATCAGAGATGGAACCGGGTCACTAAATCGTGACCCGGTGATCCGGTGACCCGGTTTTACCCAGACCGCTATTTGATGATAGAAACGCCAAAATAAAACCGTGGAACCAGGTTTTTAGAGTTTTTTTAGACATTGCGCAACCGTTTCAGCTCTACAGAAGTATATTTGTACTTTTTATAAAACAATGGCAATCGAAGTAGGGATGAAATTTTTTTGCAATACTAAATAAGCTATTTTTTTGCTTTTACGGGTACATTTTTATGTATCACCAACCTAATATCCCCATGGCTATTTTGGCAATAGCTGCACTTTGCCTGATTTCATCCAAAATAGCGGCTATAGCCATGATTGATTTAATTGCGTACACGTAACAAGTACGTACTATGTAGAATGTTACCGTTATTGTTGTTTTTTCGCAGTCAAAATAGTTTTTTGTAATAACAGCCTTCGTTTATTGCCGCTATTTTTGGCGATTTTGGCCAAGTATTCCTATGTTGATCTGCTGCGATTGCCTTTTTAAACGCCAATTACCTGTATGGGGGTCGTCTGTCATGTAGTCAATATCGCCGCTATTTTTGGCCATTTCTGTGTTAAACGGCGGCAATATCCCTGTTATGCCGTCCGAACCGCCAAGTACCTGCAGAGGGGGACGGGCGGTCTTGATCTTGCCCACGGGGGTGCAAACGGCCTGTGGCGACGAGTGTCGCTAGTAGTCACTTAGCTACAATGGGGGCGTACTTGGTTATTCAGTCAGTGATTCATGAAAATAAAGCTTTTTTTACGACGATCACAGTTTATAAATATGGAAGATAGTTGAAGTTGGTTCCATTTCAGATCCCGGTAGCGATATATGTAGTTTTTTTTTTTTTTACCACACTCACGGTTACAGAGAAGTTCGGGAACTACACAAACCGCACTCAACCTTCCTAAGGTCGAGAGAACTGCCCTGTGGCGAAACAGCAGGCAATAGGTTATTCGTTATGTGCTATGTGTGCATGTGCCTGGCTGTGGGGGGCCACAAAACAGTCCGAGGGTCACGCTGGGGGAGCGGAAGGCCCGGTAATTACTGGCGTTCCCGTGTCGCCCACCCCAGCCACTAGGTTTCTAGTCCGTATATATACACACGGAGTGTTTCTATCTAGATATGTCCAAGGCTCCAACCAAGATGATGTCCTCTGTGTACTACGTATATGTGTCATGTTCACTGGGGCCCGCCTAGTGGCTGGGGCACCTCCCCGCAAGCCTATTGGCCTTGGCGCAAGCGACATTTATCTCAGCGGATCCCATGTGTTGGAATGTGTTGTGTTTAGTTATTTCAAACATGATACATACAATTACAGGTCCGGCGCAATTATCGCCAATCAAAAAACCAAAGTAGCTTACTTTATTTTCTGGTAAAGTTACCAAATACTGATGCTTCATGCCTGTAGTGCCATGTCCAATTACCTGTGTCACGAATATCGCTAGTCGGCAGTCGCGACGTCGTTCCGCTTTGCCTAAAACTAGCAAGCCAAAGCGAAAAACCAGCAAAAAAACATGCAAAGGTGAAAAAGTGCAATAATAGGTACATGCAACATTATACCCTACACCACATACTAGAGGGAGGGGAGTGATAATTAAGGGCAAATGGCCATGCTACTGTGCGAAATTTAAATTATATATATACTGCATATTGTACACTAAAGCAAAAGACACTCACCCACCACGGAAACTGAAATAAAAGCGAAATAACAAGCTCCTAAAACACGTGTTATTGTGCCCCTATGCTGGCCTTCTGCTTACTCTTGGGCCGTATGCAAGACAGGGTTCAGTGCAAGCATACAATTTCAGGCGAGGGTGAGTTTTGGTTAAGTGCAAGCACCATATCACCAAGCAGTATATCATACATGAGTACAAAATAGAAATAAAAAACTAGAAATAAAAAAAATAAAAAATAAGAGCCCTGTAGCTACGGCACAAGAGCGTAACAGGGGGACCAATGAGCATAATTTTTATGGGACTTATATATGTAATGCTCACGTCTGGTAGGCACCAGCTGCCCCCCATATATGTAGTTAAAACTAATACGCTACAGCTTTGAATCAACATTTAGCAGAAGTCCAGAAGCTGAAGGTTAGCAATGTGGTTCAGGTTTGGCACACGTCACCTTTTGTACTATTTGTCAATTCAGTGATAAAATAGCTTGAAGTCCACACTATTGAACACATCCATACATAACTCGAATTCTTTAGGTATAAAGTTTCTACATACTTAGACATCACAGAAATCTCAAAAACGCAACTACCAGCTGAACTGATACAAGCTTGGGGAAAAAATTCTAGTTGTCTGAACGAGTCTGTTTCGGACCGGGTGACCCGCACCCTTGACTCGGTGACCCGGTGACCCGGAGCGAAAAGTGACCCGAAATGACCCGGTGACCCGGTTCCATCTCTGACGAGTATATTTCAGTCAAAGCAGAGGTAATTTGCCATTACGCGGCCCCCTCAGGGGCCGCGTAAATACTATATTCAGGTTCTCGATTTCCGTATGTAATTTTGAGCAGGTCAAATTCTCTACGTTAAATTACACTAGACTGGCAGGTAGGTCGAATATTGCAAGCGAAGAAATGCAAGTCGAAAGGCATTAAAGTGACAAGACAAGACAAGAAGACAAGAAAATTTACTTTAGATAGATTACGCGGGATACCGTGACAGATTTCAAACAAATGATATAATGCAAAAAAGGTAGCAGCGGAGTGGATTCGAACCACCAATCTTCTGATTAGAAATCAGATGCTCAGTAGATGCGTAACGCACTACTATCTGAGCCAACCGGGCTTATAATTTCTTCCTCCAAGATTGTTGTCATCATCGTGGCCTCTCCTGCCAAATTTGGAGGACCCCCCCGTGATCCACCAAAAATACCCTAAATTTTGCCAAATTTTGTAAACTTTTCCCAAAAAAGTACCATTTTTACTAGTTTTGCCGGCATTTTGGCCCCCCGGTCCCTCGATTTTGAGGGGTCCCCCATCCTCCCCCTCATATAGCAGGCGGGGGAAAAACCCGCCCCATTTTTTGGGGAAAAGACCACCCGAGTTCCGGAACTTGGGTACGTGGTACAGGTCTAAAAATTTGCCAGTGTAACAGTCCCTGTAGGCAAACGTGTATAAGCGTTGTAGCGTTGAAAACGTTATTACGTTATTGCGTTATTATGCCGTAGCGTTGAAAAACTGCCGCTAACTCACTTCGGGTGATTTATGGGGTGGGTTTTTTCCCCCACATGGTTTTTTTTCGCCCAAACGGGTTTTTTCCCCGGCAAGTTTTTGGCTTCCAGCCAAAAAACGGTAAGAGAGCGAAATGAAACCGGTCCCAGCGTTTAGAGCAAGGTTAGGCCTACGACAGATTTTTTTGGTTTCCCTTGAAAACGTATAGTCTATGAGCTAGCTACATGACGAAATATGAAAATGCGGTTTTCCCCCCGCCTGCTATAAATGTATAATATGCTTGTGCAGCCTTCACCATCCGTGTATGATAACTAAATAAAATGTATATATTAATTGTGTTTAGTTTTCAATCCGACCGTGTGTGAAGTTGTGCTGTGTTGCTTTTTGTCGATTTCAATTCAAAGTTATGATACGATGAGGATTAAGTGTGAAATTAGCATCGTGAGCAGACAGCCATCGGGCAGCAGCAAAGTCAAGGCTTCCTTTGGCACGGTTGCGGTGGGCTGTGGTGGTGCTAACAAGGACACTGGATCTTTGAAGCTTGTAGTTTGCACTGCCGTACATAAATCCGTAACGTTTCCGGTTAGTAGGTTTTTGTTAGTCTTCTGAAATAGTGCGTTTCTAGAATAGTCTTTAAGCCGGAACTTAAATATATATATATATATATATATATATATATATATATATATATATATATATATATATATATATATATATATATATATATATAATATATCATGGTTTGGATTGGAATCGCGTTTTTCAAGAGAAAAGAAAGCTAAACATCGTATATATCATTTAGGGTGCAGAATATCGTCGCCAGAATCTAAAGTCTGACCCGGGCCCCGTTGCACAAAAGTTTATTAGTTAGCAATTATCAGTTATCACTTATCAGTAAATTTTTATCAGTTATCAGTGTAGTGTTGCACGAAATTTCTCAGAAATTTACTGATAATTTCTAATGCAATTCCTATATACATATAGGACTGATAACTGATAGCTGCTGATAATGCTCAGTTATCAATAAATTTTGTGCCACGCATTTTACTGATAATTCGCTGATAGCTCATAAATTATGATTGTTTTGTGCAACAAGGCACTGATGAATGTTTTGCGCAACGAGACCCGAACTAGCTGAGCTGAACCCTGAGACAACATAGATGGCGTGAATTTTGTGACTACTCGCTGTACTCTTGCTGCTTTAAGTTTGTTCTTTTCGTAATGAAAGCGCGCGTTTTCTTGTGTCGCAACGTCTGGAGCTTTTTGGTCAGTCTTTACTCTGTTAGGGTGGATTTCACAAAGGTGGTTTTACTATACCATTGGTTTTACGTACGTTTAGCATGATTAGCACATAATTTCATTACGAAATATCAAGAGTACATAATAGGAAGAGTATGACACTCTTTATTATGCCTAGCAGCGCGCGTCCAATGCGCAGCGCGAAATAGGCCTTTTATGTACGGTTTTGAGGGGGGGTACCCCCCCTCAAAACTGTACATAAACGGGCTATTCGCGCTGCGCATTGGACGCACGCCCGTAGGCATAATAGGAAGAGTGTCATACTCTTCCTATTATGTACTCTTGGAAATATCGAATGATTCGTTACGAATTTTGTAGATTTTCTTAAACCATTGGTTTCGCTCAGTTGAAGTTTCAAACCTGCAGCACAGCAGGTCTCTGTCTCTGTTCTGCTGAAATTTCAACTAAGCTAAACCAATCGTTTAAGAAAATCTACGAAATTTGTAACGAATCATTCGATATTTCGCAATGAAATTACGTGCAAATCATGCAAAACGTGCGTAAACCCACCTTTGTGAAATTCACACTTAGGGTTTCAGCAAGAGTACATAATAGGAAGAGTATGACACTCTTCCTATTAAGCCTACGGGCGTGCGTCCAATGCGCAGCGCGAAATAGCCCGTTTATGTACGGTTTTGAGGGGGGGGGTACCCCCCCTCAACTGAAGACCCCGTACTCAACTGAGGGGGGGGGGGTACCCCCCCTCAACTCAGTACCCCGTCTTCAGTGGAGGGGGGTCCCCCCCCCCCCCTCATTTCAAGACACTGACCAGGACTTTTGTTGATGTGCTGAAATGAGGGGGGGGGGGGCAGCGCAAAGACTTTGTCAGTGTCTTGAAATGAGGGGGGGGTACCCCCCCCCCTCCTCACTCCTCAACTGAAGACGGGGTGCTGAGTTGAGGGGGGGGTACCCCCCCCCCTCAGTTGAGCACGGGGTATCGAACTGAGTAGGGGGTACCCCCCCTCAGTTGAGTACGGGGTCTTCAGTTGAGGGGGGGGGGTACCCCCCCCTCAAAACCGTACATAAAAGGCCTATTTCGCGCTGCGCATTGGACGCGCGCTGCTAGGCATAATAGGAAGTAGGGCAAAAAAGTTAAACTTTAACTTTAACTTCAACTAAAAAAGTTAGGGGTGAAACTCTAACTTTAACTTTAACTTAAATAAAAATACCCTTACTTTAACTTTAAATAAAAGTTATTTTAAAAAAGTTATATAAAAGTCAGTGATTTTAGACTTACTTTAACTTTAACTTAAATTACCCCCTGAGCCTTACTTTAACTTTAACTTTAACTTAAATGAAATTGGCTTAACTCTTTTGCCCTAATAGGAAGAGTGTCATACTCTTCCTATTATGTACTCTTGGTTTCAGGGATCATCCAAGCATATATTGTATAGGTCCGAGACCGAGCTTATTGTTTGTAGTATGTATATATAATGTATATTATTGTACATATTTTCTTGTGAGTTTCAGGCCACATTTTTTGTTTTTTCAGCTGCACAACAATACAGAGCAGATTTTCGACCGATTTATCGAAGAAGGCAAACTGACCATCAGATTCAAAGAACCGCTTAAGGACTTGTTTATCAGCAAGGTTAGTAGTCACTGACAGTCACACTGTAGTTTTACGTCCTAAGTTACAACTTACTAATGGGCAATGTTTATTGATATTGACAAGCTTAGTTGTAGTATGTATATATATATATATATATATATATATATATATATATATATATATATATATATATATATATATATATATATATATATATATATATATATATATATATATATATATATATATATATATATATATATAATGTTTTTATAAGCATTGTAGAAGCACATGTATATATATATTTATATATATATATAATATATATATATATATATATATATATATATATATATATATATATATATATGTGTGTGTGTGTGTGTGTGTGTACACGACCGGGTCATCGTCACAGTACGGGTAGAGGGGAGGGTTTCGCATTTTTAGACAGTTTAGGGGGGGTTGACCCGTCATTTGGTGAACTTAAACTCAACCGCTAGAACCTCTCAATTTTTGCGAAAAAGTGCAAAATTCTCGTGTTTTTCAAAGTTTATAATAGTTTTCATTTTAGGCAGACAATTTGGCTCTTCGTGCGTTTCACAAAGTGATCGTGTCAGCGGCCAAAGGAAAATTGATATGCCCTTTGGGCAGCTCACAGCCTATTCAGCCAACAAAGTCGAAAGATCTCAAGCAACCGCCACAAAAACTTTGCATCAGCTCGAAAGCCGAGTATCCGCATCAGGAAGGATTTTCGTCTAGTTTAACCACCCTGCAGCTGGAAAACTGCGCCCTGCGACGTCTAGATTCTCGGATTCTACGGCTGAAACTGCTTACTCGCCTAGATTTAAGCCAGAATCGACTTAATGAGTATCCGGAATCGCTGGATTTTCGATCTCTTGTCAATTTGGCTCACCTATGCCTGAAGCAAAATGAGCTGACTGTTCTACCGCGATGCTTTTATGATGGTTTGCCGGCAAATTTGCTGAGCCTAGACTTGAGCCAGAATAAGCTGAGCCTGATTTGTGGCGATCTTCCCTCAAAAATGCAAATCTTGAAATTGTCACACAATTGCCTAACCCAGTTGCCGACTAATTTGGGATCACTGCTCAAACTGAGACATTTGGAATGTTCCGCGAATCGGCTAAATCGCATTCCGTGGACTATTAAACAGCTGAATTTTGATCATTTAGATTTAAGCCATAACCCGTTTTCAGTGGATAATTCTGATCAATCGAAACGGAAATGGAAACGTAAAATGAGTTTATACTATAAAAGCGCCGTGGCAGTACTTAAGCATGGGTGGGTAGTTTTTTTGAGATTATTTTTAATAATTATTTGTACTAGTGTTTTTCAGTTTTACGCTGTATCGTTACCGCAGCGAAATCAAGGCTAGTGAGGTGAGCCTTTGTAGCTTAAAGCTTCCCAGTGCTTAGAAAAGCGGTTAGCGGTTAGAGTCTTCGATTCTGACTGCTTGCAACACACACACTCTTACTAACTATGTAATTAATAGGTGTACATGATAAGTATAGTTTTTTGCAAACATTAGCGTTCTGATAGCAAGCTAGGTAGCAAGGTACTGTATGGGTTGGGAAGATCCCCCTAAAATTTGGTCCCAGCGGAGGGCGGGGGTTTTCGTCATTTCAGGGTATAAAAGGGGGTCCCGGACCTCCCGGTATCTGCGAAGTTTCCGGCTAAAATCCCGGTCAATGTATTTTTCAGCATTCAAGCAAGTATTTTCAAAAATGGTCAAAATCGCTACTTTTTAGGCATGCAAAAGTAACAGTAACGTCAGTCTCGAGGGAGGGGTTGAAATTTAGTCGGCTCAGGGGAGGGGGAGTCCCAGCCAGCAGGGCCCTATTTATCGAAACAAAATGTTCGTCGTTGAAAATGTTTCGATCAATCCAAAAATTTTCAGCGACGAACATTTTGTTTCGATAAATCGGGCCCAGGAGGGGAGGGTCCCCAAAATTTGGCCGGCGAGGCCCTCCAAATTTTTGACGCTGTTACAATATTATGTATTGAGAAATTATTATTTTTTAGGCTCAAGTTCGAAGACCAAATTCCTCGCACTGTGTCGGCTTTTCTGCGTCAGCTGAGAGATAGCTGTGAAATTTGTGCAGTCTGCAAAGGGGTTTGTGATCCAACCTGTTTGCCCAAAGAATCCGAAATCCTCGACTCTAATCCGAAACGCCAGTGCTACTTACGGGCAAATAGCCTTGTCTATATGGACAAACCACCGATAGTGGACCTTTTTGTGTGTTCTGCGGACTGTGGCCGAAAATGTAGGGGCAGCCTTGAATGTATATTTGCATATTCGACAATAAGGGCACGATTGGCGTGTGTTGGGGACTGCCCTGAGAACGATGGTGGACGACACCGGAATTCCGGAAGGATGCGGCGTACGAAGCCAGATTTCAGCCGAATAGACGTTGTGTTTTGATTCTGAAGTCTGAAAAATAGTTGCACCACTTGAGAAAACGAAACATGTGATTTCGTTACGAAAATAATAGATTTTGACTATCAAGAGTACAGCAAGTAGTCGCAGAAGTCATGCCACTAGAATAATTAAGTGGCGCATCTATTTTTTTGTCAGACTATAGTCGTTTATACTATATAATAGCTTTATGCACATTAATTACCTACATACATCTGCTATTAGATTGGCAGCAGACACTGTTGAAGTATACAGATAACAGGGTATTTTGGCATATTTCATGTTTGCTAGTAAAATTGACAGTTTGATACCATTTCTAACTTTATTTTTGCAGCAACATTACCAGTGTTACGGTTATACAGTTAGTATACTACTCCTTTTCTAAGTATGGTGTAACTAGATAATGCAGAAAAGAAGTCGAACGTCTTCAAAGTTAATAAAGCACAGAAAAGAAGTTAAACATCTTCGAAGTTAATAAAGCTGCTACTTTCCCGTCATCAGGTACTATATAACAATGAAATGTCCTTTGTTTTCAATAAAAAAAGTTTGCTTGGTCAGCTGTTATTTTTGTGCTTATTTTCTGTGGCTAATCGTAACACTTTTGGTGTGTGACTGTGAGACGGTATAACTGAAATGATCGACCAAGATGCCCTAAGTTGTGCAAAATTTTGTAAAATATTTTTGAAAAAACTGCCATTTTTACTAAAATTTTCCAAATTTTTTGGTAAACCTCGATTTTTCTTGTTGCCCCCCCCCCTCATGCATGTATTTCGTGAAATTGTGTTGCTGAAAGTGTGTTTTGCTGGTCATCTGTCTTTTTTCTTAATTTACTGTGGCAAATCGTCAAAGCCTAATTTTGTTGGAAATCTGTATTAGCGCAATATAATATGACTGGCCTGTGCTGTTTCTTTGATTGAGTAATTCAATTTGCCTTTTATGCGTTGCCTTTCTATTTTTATGACCAAATCATCAATCTCAGCTGTTTTTTCTAGTAAAACGTTTTATCAAATAGTGTTGTGCTGTTATTAAACGGATTTATTCCGTTTTAGATACGTATTATGTTTTTAATTTAACGTGCACATGTATGGTTAAGAACGCACTACACAGCCGGCTTAGCAACCACCACCTCAAGATTTGAGTAACATTTTTATCCACCATTTTAGCCTTCTAATATTTTATTTATAACTTCCAAGGTGCCGGTTTCTTTTATCTTCCATTGGCTTTTCTCGAACAACTCAAGCGTAGTTTCAGTAATAGTTTTTAAGTTAGTGTTTTAGTGCAGATTTTTTTGTGTGCAGATTAAAGAATATGTATTTCAGAATTTATTGTTAATTCCACTAATCTACCCTTCTCAAGTTCTGAATCCGCACCGATGTAGCTTTCGTTTGTAGTCGCGCAGTGAGTTAATGGGTCACCCCCCGCTGGGAAAGGGGGTTG